>MQRK01045513.1:0-16007 GCA_001938485.1 Girardia tigrina | reverse complement strand
TTAATTTAGTCTGAAGATGGCGGGTAATCCGCCGAAATTAATTACGAAAATAAATTGTGAAAAATGACGTTCACTTTTTAATAATGAATATCAATTGCCATTATTTTTTAAATTCCTTAGCAATTAGTAAAAGTAATAATTTTAAAAAATATTTGTTTTAATAAATTTATAATTCATTATTTTTATGTAGAATCAATCTGATCGAAAAAAGATGTTGGTTATATTGGGTTGGTCACAAAGTCAATGCGTTTTTGAGTACGTCCAAATAAAAAGTTTGAAAATATAAAACGATGTGATAAAATTTAAATTCAATTATATATTCTAAACCTTAATTTTCAGACTATGTTTATACAAAATATTAATTGATTTTGCTGTAATTTATTATTTTTCCGTCAATTCGAAATGGAAAATCAAAATGAGCATATTCGTCATGTTTTGTTGCATTATTTTCGAAAAGGGAAAACGGTTGTGCAAGCTCATAAGAAGATATGTTTTGTATATGGCAGTGACTCCTTAAAACTTCAAAAGTATCAATAATGGTTTTCTAAATTTCGTTCTAAAAAATTTCATCTGATAGATGCACCACGCTCCGGTCGACCAGTTGAAGTTGATGCGACAAAATAACAGCACTGATCAAATCTTATCCACATATGACGACAAGAAAAGTTGCAGAGACTCTGGAAATATCAAAATCAAGTGTTGGAAGTCATTTAAAGAAACTTGAATTCGTCAGTAAACTCGATATGTGGTTACCACATGAATTGAAAGAAATTCATTTGGTGAAACGTATAGACATTTGCGATTTCCTTTTGAAGCGAGAACAAAGTGATCCATATTTTAGCGCTTGATTACGGATGACGAAAAATGGATTGTTTACAACAATGTGGAACACCGACGATGAAAGACTTTCTGAGAGTCATAATGACTCTAAATGTGATTGTAATAAACATTCAAACGAGACTTGTTTAAATGTTCTTAATATGGCGACACACGACCACGTGACACCAGTTATCAAGGGACCGGAAACATTCGATGGGTCAGAAGTAAAATTAGAAGAATTCCTAATAAGCTTTGAGAGATATCAAAGATTTTTTGGATTTAAGGGAGAAAGAAAAGCAATATTAGTTACAGCATTCATGACCCCAGAAGCGATAAACAAATATGAGAAGACACAAGGAGGAAGCTTGGAAACGAGAATGAGAAGTGCATTCTCAAAAGAGAAAAATATTTTAGAGATAATGAAGGAGCTTGTATAGATTAGAATCGGGGATAAAAATCCATCAGAAGTATTTAAAAAGATTGATGAACTAGTGGAAAAACCAGTTGTGAAAAAACTAGGAAAAAAAGAACTTTCAGATCTAGCGTACGCCAATGCCGTCGAAGATAGAGAAGTAAAAAGAGAAATGACTCTGATAAATGCCACAAAAGCAGAAGATATAAAAAATATCCAGGAGAAAATTTACGAATTTGAGCTTAAAGACAGGAATATAAGAGTGGACTCGTACACGACAAAGGAAAATAAAGAATGGAAGAAAGTAGTATATAGAACAAGAGGACCAAGACCAAGATACGAAGAGAGAAAGATCGAAGAACCAAGAAGAAATTTTAATGTGAGAAGGATCATATGTCGGGCCTGCCATGAAGAAGGAAATGTGAGACGAGAATCACCAAATGTTAAATGCTGCCATTGTAATAAGAAAGGGCATGTAAGAACACAATGTTATGAAAATCCAAACAGATTTAGACAACGCGAACAATCTAGAAGAGAAGATACAAGGAATAGAAAAAATGAACGAAAAGAATACACAAACACACAGTACAGAGGTAGGATGGGATATACGAATAGAAGAAACCAAGTAGCAGAATTAGAAGACTTCGATGACTAGTGGAAAGGAATGTCGGAAAGATCGAATAAAAGAGGAAGTTTAACAAGAAGAGAAAATATTACAAACAAGAAAAATTTCAGAGACGAACAGGGAAACGAGGAGGCACGGTCACAGGAAGAAGTGATCAGTGCACTTCACTAAGAAACGAATGTATGTGTATGTTTGACTGTATGAATGATTGTTTGTATGACAGTTTGATCACAGAAAAAGATGAAGAAAGAAGCACAGAGATAATGAAAATATCAAAGTTTAAAATAGAATATGAAGAACTGAAAGGGAGACCTAGTATAGGATTTCAAATAAAGAATAAAAAAGTACGATGTCTACTGGATACGGGAGCATGAGTCAATGTAATTAAAGTAAACGTACTCAAAGATATGAAAAATAACAAAATAAAGGAGACAAAAAGACATATACACTGTGCTAACGATTCGGAACTAGTAAATTACGGAATAGTACAAATAAAGATTAAGATTGAAAGAATACAGAAAACAGTGGATTTTTTTGTGGTAGAAGATTTAGAACCCGTTTAATGAAACGACGAGGAAATTTAAGTCGGAGATTCATGTCATTATCACCACAACACTAACGGGATCATAGAAAGACAATTCAGAACAATATTTGACGCCATAAATATACGATTAAAGGATGAAATGCATAGAGATTGGGTAGAAATGTTGGCAGAAAAAGAATTCATGTTAAACGGTACAATTCAAGCAACAACAGGAATATCTCCAGCCGAGATAATCTTCGGAAGAAAACTAAGACATTGGTGAAACTACAACAGAAGGAAAAAGTGGAGAAAAAGAAAATAAAAATATAACTGAAACAAAACGAATATTTCAGGTCGGAGAAAAAGTCTTGATAAAGAAAATTAACCCATTAAAAGATGATGACCGTTATATGGGACCAGCTAAAATTATAAAACAAAGACAAGAAAGAAGTTATGAGATACAACTAGAGGACGGCAGGATCCTGATAAAAAATGTAGAATGGCTAAAGCCATTTAAACCGAGGGGGATGTGAGGAATATTTTAATTTGTTTGAATGTGTAAATGTATGGATGCGGTATGTTGATTTAAGTATGTTGAATTTAGAATGGTGATTTTCCCACCCACATGGAATTTGGTATTTTTTATTTAAATTTAAAGTGATTGACTATTCGAACATAATTAAAATTAAATTTAATATTTTTTAGTAAAATTTAAATTAAATGCATTTTAATAATTTGATTACATTTTTATTATTTTAAGATTTATTGAAAAATGGTAAAAATTATTATTTTTTTAATTAATATTTTAGAGGCTAAATATTTTAAAAAAATAATTTAGAAACATTGTTCGAATAATCATGATTGAAAATAGAAATAAGAAAACCAATTAGAAGGATGACAAACGATGAAATACTTTCTGAGAGTCATAATGACTCTAAATGTTATTGTAATAAACATTTAAACGAGACTTGTTTAAATGTTCTTAATAGACAAAATGTGGTGAGCTTGCCAAAACGATCCCAAAAGCATATATTCACCAAAAGAATGTTATGCTTTCTGTCTGGTGGGATTTTAAAGGAGTTGTGTTTTTTTGAACTCCTTCCGAGGAATGAAACCATCAATTCAGACAGATATTGTGGTCAGCTGGAGAAATTGACTCATTCAATTCAACAGGAACGTCCTGAATTGGCAAATCAAAAAGGATTTGTAATTCAGCATGATAACGCAAGACCGTATACAAGTTTGACCACTCGCTAGAAACTCTTATCACTGGGTTGGGAGGTTTTGCCGCACCCACCGTATTCTCTAGACTTGGCCCGATCGGATTTTCAATTATTTAGATCACTGCAGAATTCTTTAAACAGAAAAACATTCGCCAGTGATGATGATATCAAATCGTTCCTAGACGGCTTTTTTGCTGGCAAAGGTAAAGGTTTTTATGAGTTAGGAATAATGAAGCTACCGGAAAGGTGGAAGAACGTGATTGAAAATAATGGACAGTATATCGTGTAAAAATATTTGTGCATCCATGTCATTTTTTGATAATAAATATTTTAGTAAAAAACGCAATGAGTTTTTTGGCCAACCCAATATTAAATATCTTGTTAGCATAAAAAAGCATAATTTTGAGCTTGAGTTTAAACAAAATTGGTCGATTAAATGGAATTGACAAAGTGAGGCACCCAGCGATTCTTCGAATTGTCAATCAGTTTTTAAGGACCACAAATTAAAAGATGTTGCAACGCTTAAAATTTTAGACGGTTGGGTAGAAAAGGGTTATCTAATCGAGTACAATGAGAAAGAAATGGGTAAAGCGATAGGACCCATACCGATATTTTGAATATTACAGGCTTATACTTCAAAGATAAGACCCATTATTGACTTTAAAAAATTAAACAATTACTTGGACTTTTAAAGTGTTTCTGCGGATATATGTTTAGAAAAGTTCCGCGATTGGCGATGAAGGGGTTTATTTTTTCAATGGTTGATTTATTAGAGGTGTACATGTAGATTCACGTTCATAAGGTGATGTGGCGTAACCAATCTTTTATCATTAATAACAAGAAGTATGCTTTAAATAAGATGTGCTTTGGTTTAAACATCGCACCAACTCTAATGACCGAAATCGTCAAGTGAATTCTGAACTCTGATACAAGAATGCGTGAAAATACTGACTCTTATATTGATGATATCTACGTAATTATAAGTTTCATTTCTGTTGAAGAAGTAGAAAAAGTGTTTTATAACTTTGATCTTAAATGAAATAAACCAGAAAATTTGTCTCAAGCCAATGAAGCTCAAGTTTTAGGAATGCAAGTCTTTATGGACTAACATGTGATCAGATGGAAGAGGGACAATCAAATCAAGGAAGAGCTGGATGCAGAATCAATTTTGCGTCTTGAGTTATATTCGTTAAACGGAAAATTAATCGAAATACATCCGGTAGCTAGTTGGTTACACCCATCATGTTCAAACCTTAAACGACTTAGTGAGGGAAGATGGGATGAAAAGATGGACGAAGAATTATTCTAGAAAATTAAATGGCTTTTTAAAGACGGTAAGTGAGAAAGATTCTCGTAGAGATTTATGGGGCATTGATGACTGCAATGAAGGTATTATATGAGGCGAAGAAAGTTCAAAAGCCGATTTTGCGGCGTTGAAAGGATAGGGGAACATAATCGAAGACGCATCATGGTTTAGAAAAACTGATGAATCTACACATATCAATGCAGCAAAACTAGAAGCAGTGGTAAAGGGTTTTAATTTATATTTGAAATGAAGTTTAAGGAGTGTGATAGTAAATGCGGATAATAAGTCAGTAGTTTTGTGAGTAACTGTAACAATCTCAGATCGCGAAAAATTAAATATTAGGCTTCATTTGAGCTTTTAATAAACGAAGATTGTCGATAATCAAGGAGCTTTGTCAGGAGTATGAGATCGAGTTGAAGATTGCGTCTGTAAACAGAGAAAATTACAAGGCGGACGAGTTGACTAAAATCACAAAGCAATTAAAGCGAAGTAATTGTTTTTTATCGGTAGCAGCTGATCTAGTCAAGCTTCAGCAACATCTTGAGAAGAGTGATTTAGACACAAACAGAATGCGATATCAATGTGCAAAGCAAGGAATATATGTGTTAAACGCGGACATCAAGGATCTGATTTCAAGATGTCAAGAATGTCAATCTATCGATCCGGCACCCGTAAAATGGAAGACCGTAGACTGAGTGTCCATGGAAATTAGACAAGACTTGCTGTGGATCTCACAAAGTTCAATAAATTAAGGTTTTTTAGTGTTATCGACAGTGGCCTTCTCGCTTTGCGATAGGGAAATTAATTAAGGCTGAGACGTCAAGTCAATTGTCACAGAATTCTGAACTTTGTTTAGTGAAAGCGGGTCTCCCAAGGAGCTAATTATCGATATTTATGCCATATTTCATTCAATAGAATTCAACAAGCTAATAGAAAAGTTGAATGTTTGAGTCATGTATCGTACCATGAATCGACTAAATAGCAACGGAAAATAGAAAGGAATCATAGGATAATCAAAAAAATTGCGAAATGATCAAATACGCCATCGATACTTTAAAACAGCATATTCTGATAGAATTGATAGGAACTATTGATTCTTTTGAACATTCATATCTTGGTCGGTTAAACAGTGATGAAACTAGAAGAAAGCCAATTTTTTCACTTAAAATTTGGTCAGTTTATGAACGAACTCTTGCAAGTAATCCAAGAACAAATAATTATGCTGAAAATGCACATAGATGATTGTAAGGTTAATTCGGAGGTAGTCACCCGAATATATGGAAATTTATTGATGGATTGAAGATGGTCCAAAAAACGAGATATGGTGTTTGAACAGTATATTTGAGGCGATGCGAGACCGGTAAAAAGAAAGAAATATGTGGAGGTTGATACAAGAATATTAAGAATTGTTCTAAATAATTCAGAAAGAAATATAATTAAATATCTTCGTGGACCAGCAATTAATTTTTTAATGGAATAAAGACTTATAATTAAAATGGTTCTATTTTATTTAAAAAAATTACTTGAATCAAATTTAAATGTTTAATATCTTTGTTTTATACGCAAGTTCAATTTTCACGAATAACTTTAGTAAAGATATTTTTTCATGGAGTAGAGTTATGATTTTCACGCGACTAATTGTCCGGTGACTAAATGGTGGTGACTAAACGTCCTGATCCCTGAATAACATGCATTTGTACAATGACAACTGATATGCTTTTCTTTGTTACATCTCAAACATGTTTTTCTTTGATTATCGATTCTGTCATTATTTTTAATTGGTGTTCTTATGGTACATTCGTTGTATCATCCTTGCATGAGCTTGTTTTACAGCACATATTTCTTTAGATTCTCAGCTGATGTCATTCACTTATTTTATATTTTTTATCTCTTCTTTTGGTGATTTCGTGCAATGTAACATGAAGTCTTTTTAAACATCGTCCTAAACTTGCATATGTTCATTCAGATTTTCCGATTTTAACTTTCTCGAAAAATTATACCGTTGATTCGTCTGTTCGGCGATATTGTAGTGCTTTCCTTACATCATTCATTCTTAATTCTATTTTCTTGAAAGCTACCCTAAAGCGATTTTCGAATCCTTTTATTTCTGAATTTACATTTTCATGCGTCGACACCACATCTGGTGACAATAAAGCCATCATAAATATATCTTTACAGCTCTCTTGAAGCTTCGCTACTTTGAAATACCTTTTCGCATGTGGATAGAAACGCCTCGACATTTTCATTTCGTTAAAATCGATCAGGCGCAGTTTTAATATAAATTATTTCGCATTCACAGTTTGAATTTGCTTCAATTCCTTGTAGTTTAGTATTCATGTTATCTGTCTTCAGAATGGCCAAATCAGGTGTACTATTGATTGCCTCATTAAAAATATTTTACTTACATTAAAACCATTTTATTTAAATTATTAACTACATATAATCTAAATATTTACATATGTTATATCGAATTTGTGTACATACCGAATTCACGAATTAGGCAAAATGTTTTGTGAAGTCGGCCACAGTTTGTTGAAATAATGCAATTGTCGAATCTATAAACTAGTCAATTTTTGCAGAATTCCCTAACTATAAAAATTTTCATTCAGAAATGACAATTTATCAATTTAAATTAAATATTATGTATTTAATATGAAAAAATATGAATTTAATATGACAAAAATAAAATAAATATGAAAAAAATCTTGGAGATGATGGTCAAATTTTTTAAAGATTTGGACTGGAAAGAAGTAGTAGTATATTTTGATAATATTTTTATTATTAGAAAATACAGAATATATGTTTAAGAATAAACATATAATTTCCAATTCTCAACTGCATGGAGATCGGGCTGACGGCAATCACGGGTCGAGACTCCGGGAAAATTTTCACAGACTGACCGACGAGGGTTTCCCGTAAGATTCAATCGCAGTTCGCGGGAGCGGCCGCTCCTGTAAACAACAGTGCTTTAACGTAGTGGATTTCTTTTACAAGATTCGCATTGTCATGAGATCGGACCGTTGATCATTTTTCGTGATCAGTATACTGTTGCGGTCGAATCCTTACCTTGCACACCTTACGCATTTATACTACAATCTAGAAAGTGAAACAGAGACAAAAAGAACACAGTTATAGCATAATACACTTATTTAAAGCAAAAATCACACATCATAGTCGTTAGCAACCTTCGGTTCCAATCTGTACCATGCGTTAGTTAATGGGATGGCTCTTCCGCTTCTCGTGCCCTGAAAAAAACACATAAACAGACCTAAATTCGTAACTGATATGTAAAAACTCACCGGACGACCGAAAATTGCTATCCGCCCCTCTCCATGTAGATCAGGTAAAGAGCTCCCCGTATGTAACCAGTTTATCCAATTCCAAGTATCTGGAGTACAGTTATGAACCCTTAAAGATTAAGAAAAATTAATTAAAATAATAAAAGTTAATTAAGAAACTTACGTTAGTCAGTGACGAAATTAAAATAAGAATCAGGCGATTATTCATACTTAGTAATCGGTTACTTGGCATATGAAGAAAATCTGAGACACTCAAGGCAGCATATTGCAAAAATATCCGTGGAACGGAATGATTGGTTGGCATTACAGAAGAGCAGATTGAAACCGTCAGACACCAGTATGGTACACCGTATATCTGACCTCGCATTACATGCATCAATAACAGAAAATTGTATGTATATATACATGCAACCAATTCATTCAAAAGCAGAACATATTAACATTTGAACACAATTAATAAAAATCAAATTTTACATGCGGTTTCTGAAGATTGTTGTTACAGAATCACAAAGAAAATAACTGAATCGAACCACAACGAGACGATTTCACGACAGTCCAGTCCAACGGAACCGATCTAATCGAAGCAGAAGTGATCGTCGAGATAAATTCGTCAATTGACTGATTAAAACAAAAATCCAGAAATAGCCGAGACCGATTTACCGTATTGGCACATCAGAGTATGGAAATCAGCAACAGCATTCATCATCAGATAATCGACCGAATCAAGTATAGCGTCATTCTTCGTGTGTTTGTTTCGTTTGATCGCATACTTGAATGTACTTATTTCATAACCTGAATTTTATAATTAATATATATTGCTATTGATAATTGTGTTAAATTTTATTTTTCACATTTATTAGTAGCCTTTAGTAGTCGTCGTCGCAGTAATTCCTCTTTCCCGGATTATTCCACCTAATACTAGTAATGTCCGCATAGAGGTAACAGAGTCCTAAATAGTGAAATTAAATCACGATGAGGATTGAACCTTAAAATTGCAGCGGACGAGGGGAGTATAGAAATCGTTGCTAAGCAAATTATACAATATTATAATGTCAGGAGTAATTCACGATTGTCGCAGAATATTTAATTAATTGTGAAGAGAGTCTATAAAGAAATAAATATGTAGATGTATTTAAAATTAACAACTGTTGTTGATTTGGGTGGTAGAAGCAAATAATTACTAAATAAGAATGACCTGTCTTGAGATATGAATATAATCTTTTAATACCATGAGTTCATTCAAATATAATTCATATAAAAATATTTCATGATTTTCTAGAATTCTTTAATATTCTATGAGCAATATTTTTCAGAAATATATTAATATTTTAATAATTATGTCATTTATTATGTCATAGAACATCGGAAAATTTTAATAATGAATCAAGCAATGATAATCTATTAATAAGACAACAAATAATATGCCTCAGATATGTTTCAACTACACCGGCATTAAAACGGTGTGAAGACTATCGAATCCATATTTTATTGACATATTTTGATTAACAGTATAACACACACACAAACATTAGAGGGTCACCCATAAATGGAACATGTAGATAATTAATCAACAGTGATATGATCATCCCCGAGCGACGCTCAGCTAGTTGGGGGGCCCGTTGGCCTTTCCCATCTAAATTAAACCTGATGACGCTCTAAATCCGTCACTACGGATGAGGGAGGCGTGTCCGATTCCCTTACACAATAGATTGAAAATAGTACAAACCGGGTTGACCCTTAACAAACATTTGGGGCTCTTCAGCTTTCAAAAATGTTATTACTCGAAAGGGTCGTCACAACACTTTCTGTGAGCTGATTTCTTTTCGAAATCTATCAAAAAATTCTGCAGAACTTCTACACAATCATTTGAAGTGAACATAATTAAAATAGGTAATAGTAAATGTAAAGATCTGACAATCATTTACTTGAATTTTTGCAAAAATTGTCGGACATTATTAAAACAACTATTACTTTTTTACAAATTTTTAAACATTGAACAATTATTAAGTTTTGTAATTGTTTTTTTCGAGTGATAATCAAAGCCCCACAACCTTATTTTTATTAAAATAATTTTTTGTTTATTACGTATTTATTACCAGATAAAAACATTGTTATTTCCATTTTGCCTAATGATACAAAAGTGTATTTGGCAAATCAACTTTTCATAGTAACATGCAATGTCCATCCTGAAGAAGTTGTTAACATTCCTCTAATATCTTCCATTCATTTTTTCTTTATTAATGGGTCATTCCGACAAACAGGAGACAGAGACATTATTTTCTTGGCTAATAATGTTGATCGAATAGCAGCAAGATGTGGACATAAAATTTTGAATAATGCATTTGCCTTTTACGATTACTACGGTTAGATTCTTTGTCAAGTAATTTCAGACATTTTATTATGATGTTTAGATAAAAATGTGTCTTTAATTATTGAACCAAATGATACGAAAATATATTTATCTTCGAAAGTAGTTAATATTGAATGTATCGTCACGCCGGATGAAATTATAACAAACGGATTAATATCAAATATTAAATTTGTATTCCANAATTCGTCTGGTGTCGTAATATCAGAAAGATTAGTTAGAATAAATGGAAGAAATGACGGTTACATTTGTTTTGTTTGTGGCCACAGAATGCTTGTACCCGCTACAAAATGTTTTAAATATTACAGTGAGTTACATTATAAATTCTCTGTTTTAATATCATGAAAATACATTTTGATGATATTCTAGATAAGAAAATTAATTTAAAAATAATACCCGATTATACAAAGGTGTATTTACCCGGTGTAAACATGGATATATGGTGTATCGTTAGTCCAAATGAGATAATAAACCTAAATTTGATCTCAAATATAAAGTTTACATTCACCAATTCCTCATACATATTCCACTCAGATAGACACTTTGAATTACGTAGTCATACGACTAGAAAAGTTTGTTTCATTTGTGGTCATCCATTGATACCCCATGCTTTTCGATGCTACGATTTCTATAGTTAGATTATTAATATTTTCAGCAATATAATTTAATGAAACCTACTTATATGCAATGTATTAGGTCTATGCTCCTAGAAAATATGTTTAGGATACTTTTGTAGTTACAACTTTTATTTGTGATGAACTTTGATTTGTATTGTTAAAAAAACTTCAGTTTATTTTAGATCATGAATAAAGTTGATTCTCTAGTTCTTGTGCCTGAACGTAACCTGATAGATCATTTTTAATCAAAATTATAAAATAAATTCAATGTCTGACTAATTATGAATTATTAAAATTGATCCAGAGCTTAATTTTTCTTCAGGCTACGGGTTTTACTTTTATTTAATTTCGTGTTACAGATATTCCATTAGGTAAGATCAGCGACTAGGCAACACATCAGGAACGTTGACTTCGCTATCAGTTAAAAGATCTTTACACATTTTAATCCAATAACACCAATATCAGAATCGTTTTCATAATTTTTCGCAATTGTTGATCAATAAGTCAATATAAATTTGTACAAAATATTGTGATTCAATATTTTAATAATCTTGAATTGGTTTGTGTAAAATTTAAATAAATAGTGTTTCAAGGTATCGAAGCTAAAATAAGCCATATCATCCAAATACATAAGCGCCTATGAAGTATTTCTTAATAATCTTTACAGCCAGGATATTAAACAAAGGAATTTATGATGACGCTGAATTAGTTTAAATAACAAAAGGTTTTCGCCTATAGAGTTTCATGACGGTCTTCAAGTTAAATTTTTCCAGGCTCCTTGAATGAAAATTAGTGAAAAGATAAATTCATTAACAATATCTAAATCTGGTTTCACATTCACTGATTCGTGTTAAACGTCTTGAAAGAAAAATATAGTGTCATGAATACTGTTTTAATCAGTAAATAGAACTGTTTTAATGAATGAAGTGTCATCAATAGCTACTCTATCAGTGAAGCCTATACTATTTTATAAGTGCAGTATAGGTGGTCACATAGTTTGAAGGTTCAAGACTACGTCGTTAATTTACGTCGACATATTGTGATCTACAGTTACTCGACATAAATTACGTTTCATATGTAGTGCAAGAAACCATCTTTGATTCAAGTACTTAAAAGCCTATCAAAATCCTGAAAAAGACGAACATGCACTCACTTTTGGCCCTCGACTACCGATAATTGAGGTATGCACAAAGGAGTGGATTGTGAAGGCGCTGGTCGATACTAGATGCTCAACAAAAAGGATTATAAAGTAAGACTTCAATAAGTGCGATGCAGTTTGAATCGCCGTGGTCGTTAACTAAAGTACCGCGAGTCGAGCAGTGATGCACTCGATCGAGCTCAATAAGTAGGCAAAACGTGCAGAATCTCACGTTTGCTCCGATGTCGCGAGAATAGATTTTGAGATTCTTCGTCGCCGCTAATTCCCCCAAATACGCGTGCTCATCGGAGTTTAAATAAAACTCCAATGTAACTGGTAGCCGTTGAGAAATAACCGCTTTGAAATAATTCGTTAAGACATCTCGCACTAATTGATTTTTATCAATAATTCGTTTTAATTTCACAGGGAATGTGAGTGAGTTCGATTCAGATACATTCATTCGCAAGATAAATAAAATTCAAATTCGAGTATAATGCAAACAACGAATAATTTATTTTTGTAAAATTATTTAAACACAATTTGATAATTATCAATAGTTTTTCTCGAAGTATTTTTTTATTTTTTATGGAAACATTATTTGCAATTTCAACACCGCGTGCACAAGAAAATATATACATGTATTTTTATTTTGATAAAAAAATTTTAAACTGTGATTTACTAAATCACTACAGGTTCAAAGTGCCTATCGAGACTGTTGACACAAAGTCCTGCAATCTTGAACTTTATGTGAAAATTTTTAAAAAGTGAATTACTATAAATTCATCCACTAAAAAATATATATTTAGAGACAATATATTTAAACGGATCAACCGTCATCTCCAGGTCACTAATTAATAATCAATTCACCTGTATATAAACACAAAAATGATGATTATGTAATCGATTGCAGGTAATCGTGCTAATCAAAAATGGATTACACAATCATCATTTTTTGTGTTTATATACAGGTGAATTGATTATTAATTAGTGACCTGAAGATGACGGTTGATCCGTCGAAATATATTGTTTCTAAATATATTTTAAATGGATGAGTTTTGTTTTCAATAAAATGTTTTGATCAGGATTTCATTTTATCAATACTATAAATGATTTTGTTTTTGTCTAGTTGTTAATTTCAAATTAAAAATTTTTCAATCGTCAGTTTTTGTGAGTGTTTAATTTTTATTCTTTTGAGGTTGATGGAGTATAATTATAAATTAGACGCATGTGAAAATATATTGCTGGGAGCCGATCAGTTGATAGGCAACGGAAGGTGCTCATAGAATGTGCCGAGATTGTTAACGACCCTGCAGTGAGTGTGAAAAAGATCTTGAAAGAAAATTGAAGGCAACCGTTTAGTAGGTAGTTAACCGCAGGTGCTCATAGTGCCTTCCAAGTATATTGATTATATGTTAGTCGAAGAGAAATTGTCCTCTACAGAAATAATTAATAATTAAATTAATAATTTGATAAATAATTCAATTTAATCAGTTTTTTTTTAAATAAAACAACCATTAAAAATTTATAATTAATTTAAATTTTAGAGTAAAACAATAAATTTAAATATTCTAAATGATTTTTTTTGTATTTAAATTATATAAATGCTAAAGGGTTTTTAAATTGAATATTGAATTAAAAACATTTAAATTAATAAACATCGTTGTAAATTAGCTAAAATATTTTTTAAAATAAATGTAAAATAAAAAATTAAATTGTAGATTATGTAGATTATATAATGTATGTTAAAGAAATTTTATAAAATTAATTCTGTAAAATTAATGTAATCCAAAAAAATAATAAATTCAATTTTTAAAATAACGTTTTAATAAATAACTTATCAGTATTTATAATCCAGTATTTTTATGTATAATTAATCTGGTCTAAAGAAAACAAAAGAAAAGTTCCTCAAGAAAAATTGTTTTAATAATTGTTATTCTGTTAGAAATAAAGTTTTGTGTTAATGAATTCTATTCTTGATCAAGAACCCAACAATTATTATGATAGAAAGATTCTTACAAATTCTAATTGTGTAAATAAATCTTTACTTGTTTTGAGTATGCTTATTCTTTCAAAAAACGATATACTTACGTTTAAAAAAGTTGTTGAATTTCTTAATCCAATGGAAGCAACAGTTAAAGAATTGAGTAAAAATGAAGCAAATTCAATAACAGTGGAAAGAGTTTACAAATTTTTATTTTCCAAGTTTGAAGAATTTAATACTGAGCTGTGTAAAAAATTGCTCTATGAAGTTAAAAAACGAATAAATGAATGTATGGATGACGTATTGATAACAATACTTGGATATCTGCATAGAGGAAACGTTTCAAATTCTTCTGGGCATTTTAAACATTTTTTTAAAAGTTAAGCAATTACTTTGGCAATAGATATAATGTCACGGATACATGACTTAAATTTCAATGAAGAAGTGCTAAATACGTCATACTCATCAACCAATTATTTCGACTTACAAAAAACAACTGAAGCAGGTCCAAGTTTCTAGGCCGAAATCCAAAATTCAATAGCTTCAATTATGGAGATCCAAAATATGAATAAAGAAAATATTCGCGATTTAGAAAAGATTTTTGGCAATTATACTGCTTTAAAAAGAGGTCAGAAACACTAGAAATGTTATATATTGCACTTCTTGCTATCAGACCAACGTCTTCTACGGAAAGAGTTTTTCCCGGTGCTAGAAATAATAAAACTACAGTCAGATCAAAACTAAAGTAACAAACTTTTTAATCCTCATTGTTTTGAAAACATATATTTTTGAAAGAATAAAACAAAAATTTTTGAATTAGTTTACTCTTATTTTAACTCTGATATTTAATCTTAAGATGATAGTGTATTTGTCGAAATTAATATCAATAAATTATGATAAACATTTTGGTGTTTTAACATTTTTTTGTATTGTTTTCATTTTTGCTTTAAATTTTATATATTTTTTGCTTTTATATATTTTGCTTTAACTTGAAACAAATATTTTTCAGAACTGGAGCTTCATTTCCTTAAATTTAAACAGGAACTAATAGTAAAATAACGTTAAGTCACTCTCACTTGTCTTGAAGACCCATACTCACACTGTTACTGTGTACTGTCGTCCTGTTTCCAATTCACTGCGACAGTGAGTCTAAGCAGTCTGTTCAATATGAATTTCCCGGTCGGCTTTGTTTCGAGCAGAAAACGGTTAAATATCCTGTTATTGTTAAACATGATAGCATCATATGCACATAATATGCATCTGAAGCCCTCGTTATCCGATCCGCCTTATGATTTAAAGTTCCGAAACCAAGTTTTAAGCAGCAATACGTATGTCCTGCTTGAATAATAAGGCAACTGAATACAAGTCAGTCTGATTTGAAGGTGTATCCGCATCAAGGCAATAGTCTAAATTGATTTTCCTATTTTTCATCACCTACTCAGAATTTCTGTGCAAACTAAGCTATCTACAATGTGACTGAACAAGAATTCGTTTTTTACTTGCTTTCGAACGGGATGAGCCACCCATTGTTTTTCCACTCCGTTAAATTAAGGTTCACTTCATCTTTAGGCTGTTTGGTTAAAGCATATGCACTAACTCCTTAGTTATTCTCTGGAATTGCTTCACTGCAATTCCATTTTAACGCCGCTGTCTACTAGCGGTCATACATTTTGACAAAAATCTGCTTTCTTCATAA
>MQRK01045441.1:4051-15826 GCA_001938485.1 Girardia tigrina | reverse complement strand
CTAATTATAAATAATGATATAATTTAATTTTAAAATATATATATTTGTATTTATTAATAAATAATAATTTTGGATTTTTCGTAATTTAATAGAGATTAACTTATTCTAGTTTTAATTATTTCTGTGGAATAGAACAACAGTAACTCAAGAATCAATAAAATTTTTATTTTCACAACAAATCTTTCCAAACATCCGAATATTCCAACAAAATAAATACTATAACATTCCTTGTGACAAAATATATGAAATTTTCTATTATGATCGAAACATGTAGCAAGTCTCATAAATGTTTATTGTACTTATGCTTTCATTATTATGCCATGTATTCATTTTTCATATATTTTTGTTCTCTGTATCAATTTTGAAATATTGTTTTTATCAATTAAAAATAAGCATTAGACAAATTAATTCTATTATCATTTTAAACTCTATCGAACAATAGGTTCATTTCTGTGAGTCTCCCAATCGTCCTAATTTCTGTCCCACCATGCCCACTAAACTTGCAGACGACCAATCATTCATATGTGTTGATGACACCGACACAGAGAAATATGGTGATCCAGCGGTGATTGTAGATGAGATTGCTCCGACACCTAATGCACCTTCTCAGATCGTTGTTAGTTTTGATACAGATGTCTCTAAAGAGTCTCTGATCGATGTGAGATCGATATTTGCCATTTCGAATGATATCGACTTTTATTTTGATTCAGAAACTGAAACATTGTGAGAATGAGAAGGCGAAACTGATCGATGAATTCACTAAAAAGTCTGCTTTAATAGACGATCTCCGAGTTCAAATGGAGTTGATGGATAGGGTATATGATCTTTTGATTTTTGTAATGTTTGTTTTCTTTCTTTAAAGGCAAATCTTGATGTTGGAAATTTAGATAGATATTTTCAAATAGAAAAATAATTTAATGAGAAAAAATCGATCGAATTACCTGTAAAATAAAATGAACACCCACAATTGTTTAGTGGAATTAAGTTTGTCGACACAAAACATACTATTCACCAACACAATGAAGGCAGTTAAACAACTTTCAAACAAAATAAGTAATGTTATTTCAATCGAAGAATTCATAAGAATCTACTGCTTTGTTCGTTCTCAACAGAACAGCTTCGGGTCGTATATCTATTTCAGAGACAAAAACTTCCATAACTCTCAGACATATATTTGTATTCGTTTTTCATTAAAGTATGTGATTCAGCTCTCTCAATGATCGAGAGTCAACGTTTCCCTGTAAATTATCATATTTTTTGTGCAACCTTCACATTCTTAAATCATTTCCCAGATTTTGTACCCCTGATTGTACGGAGCTCTTGTTACATTTGATCCATTTAAACTTGTTCACTTATTCTCTCTTTGGTATTATCTACTTTCTCTAAATCATTTCTCTTTCAAGGCCTTGCTTTTGGCAGTTGAAAATTTAAAAAAAAACAAAATTCTTCTACTGTTGTACTTATTTGGCAGGGTTTCCCTAAAGCACACAAAGCCACCGATCAAGCCATCATTTGTACTGTTTCTCCAAATCGATATAACTCTGCCGGCGGAAACACCACCTTCGCCATGTATATTGTAGACAGGGGTGCTCAAACTTTTTGTCGTTGACGGCCACAAAACAATAAGTCTTCTGGTACGACGACCGCATAATTCCGATTTCCGATTAGAATTTAGAGGCAGAAAGATTCCAGAAGAACGAAACAGTGAATTCACCGGAGTTGGTGCAGGAGATCCACTTTATCTTGACTGACCGCGAGGAGACGTTTCACAGGACGCGCTTCTCGCTCGAGTTGAACAACAAGACACTCGATAACTTCGCGGACGCTTCACTCACGGAACGGTCGACCCGGCGACCAGTTAAATCGATTCACATATCGATTACATCTACAGCCGGGACGGTTCAGGTCCACTCGCTATCACAATTAACAAATTTTTATAATAAAATGGGCCTAGTAGTTTAAAGACTGGTTTGGTTCTATTTGCTGCCTGTTGTTGGGTTGTGTGCATGGTCGGGTGTCTCCCTTAAATTTGGTATGGTAGATATATGGGGAAAAAAGATATTACTTTGGGTCGAAGAACTTGAGACTTGCCTCAATCAAGTTGTTTTTGTTAATGTAATTTCGTTATGAAAATGTTTTTGATAATTTAATTTTGTTATATGGAAGAAAATGTTGTGATACACAACATAACCCACCGCTCTCGAATACAATGGTTGCGTGTGTGTGATTGAGTGATGCTGTGTTCGGTTTGTTAGCAATGTTCGTTAGGTCTACTTAATGTTCCGTTTTGAAGATTGTATAGGTTGTTTTATGGTGTTGCAAAAATTACATAGTATCTAAAGATCAACATAAAAAAGACCAAGATTATGAATCTAAATGGTGACTCCAAAATACAAACAGCAAGTTGTGAGATGATGTATGGTATATTATAGTTAATTTTTTACTATAATTAAATAAAAATAAAATTAAGTCTGGGATTTAATTATAACTATGAGTATTCACAAAAATAAAATTTTAACTTACAACTCTTTATACAGTGATATACAATCTTTTAATAGAAAAATGAATTGAATGATTGATAAATAATCGATTGTAAAAATGGATTTTGATTTGAAAGTTTGATAGATAGACAATTGCAAAAATTCGTCAGGAATTAGATTTTATTTGGAAGTTGGATAAATAAACGATTGTAAAAATTTGTCTGAAATTATCACTTACGTACTTGTTAATATATCGATTTCTTTATTTTTAATTTCTGTTCTTAGTTAACGTGCACCGTTAGTTCGGTTAAACAAACGCATATAAGTAATTAACCGAAATTAATTAATGGAATTTTTATTAAACATTATTAAACATAATAATGTCGACAAAGATTCTGCAAAATAAAATCATTTTTTATTAGAGATTTTGTTTTGATAAAGGATAATTGAAAGGTCTCATTTACCTGATCGATTTGTAAAATCGTTCAATGAAAACGACAACAATTAACTGATAAATAATCAAAATAAAACAAGGAATTGAATTAATTGTTGAGCAGACTCAAATTTTCGAATCGATATCGAATTGATAAACAATAAATCAATAACTTATGTCTGTTAAATTAAAATAAAACTTTGTTTGATTTTAAAAAAAAATGACACACCAATCGAAATAGTAGATAAAAATTGTAGATAAAATTTGTACTTTATCAGAAAATATAGATACAAAAAAAAATACCCGACTCATGAAATTTTATCATATAATATTTTCTGATATTTATTTGTAAAATTAATATATTACATATGGAATCGAATGGGTTACCGAGTTCTGTTACCTTGGATCAATAATATCTTCTTACGGAACTTGTGAGGCAGATATCAGAGAGAGAATAAGGAAAGGGTACGGCTAGCTACGAACTTTGATGCCTATCCTGAAGTGTCCAAAACTAACGATCCGAAACAAGTGAAAATTGATTGAGAGTTGTATACTACCTGTAGTATACTATGGGTGTGAAAATTGGAGGACTACCGACACACTGGTAAAGAAACTGCAGAGCCTACACAATCATGGTATTCGACTAGTGTTGGGGATAAGGAAGGATCAGAAGATCAGAATGGATACCATCACAATTGGGTTATCTCACCCAGTGGACATTCTAGCTAAGAGAAGACTCCCGTTCCACGCTCTCTTTGCTACTGGCAATGGACTGATGATCCTGAAAAGAGTCATTCAATCCTCAATGACAGAGGGTAAGAAAATCTCAGGAAGAAAGAAGCAACAAATCAAAGAATGCCTAAGAGTCGACACGGAATGGCTTTTTGAAGAAAACGCTTCCTTTGATGATTTTTTAATATTAATTCAGCAGTAAAGCGCTCAACTCAAGCTGAAAGATAGAATCGACTCAATAATATGCGACAGGCGAATAATTGGGCGGAGATCAAAAGACATACCAAAACTTATCAGACTGCGGATTAAACTGTTTCAATGTTCACACGAATCTTGTTTCTGGGAATTCGCGGAGCAGACAGAATTAAATCGACACGAGAAACAAGATCATAGACCAAGAGTCCCTCAAGAAGAAGAGCCGGAGGGATTCAATTGCCATCTATGCCGAAAGAAGTACAAAACCAAAGGATAACTCAAGACATTTCAAAAAAGTGCACAAAATTGAAGATGAACAATTAGTCCAAATTTTTCCGAGCAGAACCAATCAGTCCAGACAATCAGAAGAAGGGAATCAACCACTGAACGCGACACCAGAAGACAACGTAACTCAAGTACCAATCGTCGATCCGAATGCTGTTTCGATAGGAGAGTTAGAAGCGAGTCCCTTAGAAACCCATCTGGACTACAGCCTTAAAAATCTAACTGTGAGAGGAACCTTCAGATGCCCGTTTCGTGGATGTGTAAAGTCCACGTACACAGCCAAAGGGATGCAGAATAATGGGACTACTATCCATAACTGGTCGTAACTGACTGGATTGCCAAAGCGTGCGCGGAAGCGAAAGGCTGACGTCCCTGTAGGAGGCCTATCGGGGAGATTATAGACTTATTTGGTTTGGGTGGACCATCTAAAGAGCCTATAGGCTCAATACCATTCTTGAAAGAGATGGGAGGCCCACATAGTATACTGCAAAGAAAAGCGGTAAAGGTGGATTATTGTGAAGACAAACGCGTCACTCCTTTTGGGTAGTGAACTCTGGTGTATTTGCTGTGTTGTGTTGGTGTTGAAGTGTTTGATTGGTGATTGATGGGTGTGTTGTGGCTGTTTATGTTTGTCAGGTTGTCTTGTTGTGATTGTAGTGTATGGTTGGTGGTTGTATTGTGATGGTTTGATGTGTTGTGATTGTGGTAGTAATTGGAGTTGTTGTGGTAGTAGTTGGATTTGTAATGGTAGTACTTGGCAGTATTTGTTTACGACTTGACTTTAGTGTTCTTGCATGTGGTATTTAGGAGGTCGAGTGATTCTTGTGGTAGAGCTGCCGTGTATGGTTTTATATTTTCGTGATCTGTAGTTTTGTGAACTGTTTGTTGCGGTTGGTTGTTAGTTGTGTTTATGTTTGTTGTAACCTCGTATTTAGATTGGTTTACTTGATTGCTGAATTCGTCGGCGAAATGTACGTGTTTTGTTAGGTTTGTGATTAAGTTGGAGTAACAGCTGTTTGTCAATTTCTGTATGATTATCATTTTTAGTATAGTTGCTGTGTGCTTGTAAGTGTTGTTTTTTGGTGTGGTGCTCTTTAATTGTTTGTCTTGACATTGAGGATGCCAGAATGCGTGAAAAAATCGGCTCCTAAGATCGGGAATTCGATGTCGGCTACTATAAATGTCCATGTAAAAGGTTGTTCAAAATATGGTAAGGTAAAAAACAGTATTGTAAAGTGTAATTTGTACAAGATAAAAAAATTAACTTTCATATACAAAAAATAAATAATTTTTCGACACACCAAAAACAATATTTTTATATGAAAAAATATATTTTTTGAAAATGTTTTTTGATAATTTGATTCTGTTGTGAAAATTTGTTTTTGATAATTTAATTTTGTTATGTGGAAGAAATTGTTGTGGTACACAACAAGTACTTTTATCATAAAATGATGCACAAGGTCACGAATCAACAAGGTAAATAAAATAAATTTTGTACATGTTGACCGCAATCAGGTAACTGTCCTTTGTAGAGTGCAACTACGCTCGGTGCTTATAAGCGAAATCGATATTGGACTTATTGAACGATTGCAGTTGAAAGACTGTCAATAGATGTCGACATAATCGTAGGAAATTATTATTTTTCTCATTTTAGCTCTATTGTTATTAAATTTTAAAATCTGTTTTGTGAACACAGTGCGCCTAATGAACTGATCACGGATAACTACACCATGTTATCATTCTGTTAGATTTAATAATCTGATGGAAAGATAGAACGCTGTGGAAATCTACACGGCTGTCAATTGACTAAACTGTAATAGAATTATTGAACAATATCACAGGAATATAAAAAGGATTACTTGTTGATCAAACATTAGTATCCTTGAAGTTTTGTGTTGGTATAAAAAACGTATCTTCTTTTTACAAGCAACCCCACAAAACTACGTGCCAGCCGATTTAGAACATTTTGCTAAACCCGCAGTAAACTATTAATACTTTAAAAAATAATGAATTTCACATTTGTCTACATAATCATTCTTTTTATCTTGGTTTCGTAATTACTAATGGTAATATTCAATATTTTGAATAAATCTGTGTATAAAGTTGTATAAATAGAGTCTATTTAAATATTTAATTTCATTAAGACTGATACACTGGATGTTGAATCACGAATCATTAAACATGACATGAAGAATGGGAATTTAAAACTTAATTTGGAATTAACTGCTAAACCAAATGACAATGTAATTCAGTATTTGTCTGATCCCCAGAGAAATCGACTCAATTAAACAATTTGGTTAGATATTTATGAATACATATTTCAATGCAACTATGCTTATGATTAGGGAAAATCAAAAGTTGCAATTAAAAGCATTTAAAATTGTGCTTAAAGTTGCACTCAAGTAGCATTAAAAATCACTAAAGTTGCAATTAAAGTTGCAGTAAAAAAACCATAAATATAAATATTAAAATATATTTTATAGTAAAAAATCATTCATTGCTCATAAAAAATAACTCTTTATGTTTTCTGATTTAAAATTCCTTTCTTTGGATAAAATTTTCCCTAAAATTGAAAAACTTCGTTCAATTGATGACAATGTTGCCTAACATCTAAATAGATGTGATTACTCTTCCGGAGAAACAGTTGCATTATTCATCTTTAAAATTGATAAATATCATTATTCCCTAATCTTTTTTGTAGAAAATCCTTAATCTGACATGGATCAGCTGGAAAATCACATTGGAACAATTTGTATGCTTGGTCTAGTCCTAAGTCTGAAGATTCAAGTTGTTTAATTATTGAGGTAATGTTTGAATAGCACTGAGAAATAATGGTTAGTTGATTTCTAATAAGTTCATTGTTGACAGCTTCCTTAGCCTTTTGTACAATCCTCCCAGAGTCATTGTAAGAATTAACTATTGCAAATACATATGGAAAATGAGCGCTATAAAAGGAGCATGATCCCCATCTTGTCACTATTAACATAGGAGGTTTTCCGATACCTGCAAAGTCTGATTCACGCGTCTTATCTTTTATTGTGGCTGCTTTTACCTTTGCAATAAGCTCATCGACTTCTTTGAAATTTGTTTTATCTTTAGAATGCAGTTGTGCTTTAGGTGAGCCAGATAAAGTAGATGAAATATCATAGGATAAAAATTCTTGAGCATTTAACCAATCAAAATCATGTAGGAAGCAGTATCAGATATCTCTAAGAGAAAGTGGTTTCGATTTACTCCAATATTTTTGATAGTTTCATCTAAGAGCTGGGATATAAGAGGAGCATTTGGAGAACTAAAGATTGGCTCACAGTCAAGCAAATTGGTTTTTGATGGCACAGTCAATAATCTTGTCAATATGTTTACAAATTTATTAGCATTTACATCAGTCTCGTCTATCACAAGGAAAAAGATTTGGTCTCTGAGAATTGAGTGCAGTTTTTCTTCAACTTATTTTGTAATATCAGCAACTACTCGTCTGTACGTTGACTCAGATGATAGGGGATTACTTATTTCATCGAAGGACCTTCTTGATGATTGATTGTTAAGTTTATAAAGTGGAATATTTGCATCTATGAAGGCTTTAGTAACTTTGGTTGTAAATGAATCATGTGTCAACTTGAAATGCTCAATTGGTTGCTGATTTTTTGTGATTTAAACCGTCTCTGTGTTTATCCATAGAAAATTTGCGCTCACAGGAGACATTTGTTCGGCAACATTTACACCACAAGGTTTTATACGCTGAAATCATGGATACTTTAGGATATTGCTTAACATAATTGGCAGGTTTTGCTACCTCGCTTAGATTAGCCTTCGGCATGCTGTAGATAAAAATTAAATTTATATATGCATATAAAAATTTTTAATTACTGAATTTAATCTGAAGAGTATACTGAAATATTAACAAATAAAATATGAACATTACAAAATAAAAATAAAACAAAACATACCGAAATCAAAAGTGCAAATTTTGTAGCCCGTAATGAAATTAAACTGTACAGGGAATGATTAAATTAACGCATTTAAACAAAAGTAATATTAAGAACATTTATTTTTTAATAAAAATATTTTTTTATTTACAATTTTAATATCTAATTTTTAATATTTCTTGTTTAAAATCGTGTCTAGGGGGTTACGGCATTTAAGTTTAGAAAATTAAGTCTCGGAAATTAAAATTTTAAAAAATGAAAAATTCTAGTAAATATTAGCAAAAAAATGAAAAATTCAAATAAAATTTAGAAAAAAAAATTCATAATTATATTGCATGAAAAAGTAAACATAATCGAAAAATACTATCTTTCAACTGAAGTTGCTCTTAAAGTTGCATTTATGAGCATTTTTTGAAAAAAGTCGCAAAGTTGCATTTATAAAAACCAACAAATAGATACTTTTACCTAAGGAAAAGCTTCTAAACGAATTTAAAACTAATCTAGAGTGCATTCAAGAGAGTTGCAAAAAGTTGCAATGATTTGCCCTACTTATGATACATTAATTATCTAATAATATGATTAGAGTAAAAGCTCTTTATGATGTAAATCAAAGGGCGATGCTAAAATGTGTAATCTACAGATGTGTACAGTTTAATGAATATTCATGTTATTCAACATTTATACAACTTACATGCTCAGAAAAGACTTATAGTACGTCAGTTTAAGCAGTGTACTGCAGGGCGTTTTTAAAGCGAAAACTACTGAGTGAACCGAAAACAACTCAATTGTAACTGAAAGCTGACATTTATGTTTCTCCCATCCTACCTACATATTTCCTTGTCGATGTTAGATTTAAAAAGCATTTGAATTCGCCTAACGAACACTGTCGTACAATACTAGTCTTATTAATGTGGCCACCCTTATTTTCTACTCTGCAATTTATCCATGCAAAAATTAAGTTCTAAGGAAAATTTTTAGCGCAATTTCCATACTGACAATTGCGATTATTAATTGATTATTTCTGTGTGGATGTGTCCGCAGCTTTAAGTCGTATCTCCTCCTCAACGAAGCAATATCGAGGGCTAGTTCCAAAAGCAAATATGTTAAGCAAGTTCGGAGCATGATTGTGGGCCAAAAAAATTCCAGAAATTCCTTCCTGGATTTCCCGGAAAAGCCAAAAAACCTCGAAAAAATGCAGTTTTTGGCCTATATCTCGGCAACCAGACCACTTAGCGACTTGAAACATTTACCAATCGATTCCTGCAATAATTTAGAACAATATTGCCGAAGAAAGTTTTCAAAATATCCTTTCGTTCGGTCACAAATAATTAATCATAGTCAAATACTGATATAAAAGTTTTAATAATTAATAGACAACTATTAATTTCATATGGATTAATTAATTAATTTTAATTAATTTTATATAGCGACTTGAAACATTTACCAATCGATTCCTGCAATAATTTAGAACAATATTGCCGAAGAAAGTTTTCAAAAATATCCTTTCGTTCTGTAACAAAAAATTAATCATAGTCAAATACTGATATAAACGTTTTAATATTTGGGCACCGAATAACATAAGGAAATTGGCTTAAATTGTCACTAGACTTTTTATTAACTTGTTTAAATTAACAAAACAAATTACAAAAAAGTACTGAAATTTTTTAATCTTTTGCAGCACTTTCAAAAACGTTCGGTTAATTTTTATTAGTACCTTAAAAACACATTACATACTTGGTGGTCCAAGGGGCATGCAGTTAACATGTTAGAAAACGGCATGGTGTACTGTAATTCGTTACAGCAACCGAAATGTTGTTTGCTCTTAACATTCAATTGTTTTTCCTTGTTTTTACACATAATCCAAATTTAATATGAAGTATCATTTTACTTGAATTATTACTATAGGAATCATGAAACAATGTCATTCCAGATCAATTCAACATCGTCTTTGAGTTTCCTACATAGAGTATCGCTTTCCAATTTAATTATCTCAGTAATCACTCCGATAATTTTTGACGTCTTTCCATTGCTTGACTGTTGTATCTAAAGTTGCATTTTCTCAATAATTTGCGGATTTTAATCGAACACTGACGTATTTGTAAAGTTCAATGAGATGACTTGCTTGCTTAGTCTTGTTTTAATCTAAATTGTTGATGCGGGAGTTATATTCCATGTGTCCCAGGAGTTTTATTTTCCAGATAAACCTGACCATTTCTATCGAAATTTCAATCGCCATTAACTCTTTCTATTTCATTAATAATCACTGCATTCGTTCCCTGTTCCACTGTCTGACTATTCTGACAACTAACGCTCCAGCTTCCTTCCATTTTCAATGTATTTAATAATTTCGGTGATTATCCAATTTACTCTTTGAATGATTCAGTAGGAGCGAATAATCATCATACTTCTAAACTTCAGCATCATATTTATGTGTCTCTGTTACTATGACTACCGTTATATTTAATTATCTGTGTTATTTAACGTTTTCAGATTGTCTATTTCTCTCACATCCATTATATATATCCTCTTCTAGGAGGACGCTTTATAAATCCAAAATTGACCTAATTTTCTTTTTTTACAAGTGACCCCCGTAATATATAATCTGATTATGTTTTTATTTACATGTTATTTATAGGTACCATGTTATGGACTGCAAACTGTTTTGTGACACTCCTTTCTGTGCTGTTTTCTTTTCCGTTGAATCATCTCGAAATGGAATTGAAAGGATGAAAGGAAATTCAAAACATCACTTGCAATATAGCTTACTATACTGATAACTGTTTCATTGTTTAGCTGTCTTTTGTACCATTTTCCATTTCGAAATATGTGGTCAATACATTTATTTTCTTTTTATATTCGTATTCATCTCTGTCTTTTCAGTCACACAAAATTAACTTTAGCCCTTTTACAATCTTTATCTCTCAAAATTATAACTCTTTTTCATTCTTTATATTAGCTTACTTTCTCTCTCTCTATGTATATATATATATATATATATATGTACTCTAACCCTATATTGAAATTATGCAAGAAGGTAAAAGCATCCATTAAAATTGAAAAATTCGAGTGGTAAAAATCTTAAAAATAACCAACAAAACAGAAATAAATAATAGAATATGAAATCGAAATTAACGATGGAAGAAAGATCAAAATTTCTTTCAAAATAAGATAGAAAACGTGAAGATGCATAGTTGCAAAAATTAATAAAATTGAAGATCAAAGAAAAAGTCAAGTAGTCAAAACAACACATTTAAAATTATGATGATTAAAAAACTCTGCTGAAAATAATTTACATTAAAATCGATGTGAGACCAATTAATAAAAAAGAGAGAAAAATTAATAAAAAATAATAAATCAATCAAATATTTATGTCATTGATTACAAGAAGTCCTGCATTAATCGGGCGTCATCGGAACCAATAAAACTTAAACTTGGAAAATAACTAAAAATGTTAAAAAAATATTTTAATAAATTTCATTATAAAGTAGTTGGAGGGGATTCCGTGTCTCCACGATATTTTGGACAGAAGACGGTAATAATCGCCTTTCATTTTTAAGAAGAACACTTTAGCTTCACCGCCACTTGTAGCCACCAACAAGAACTTATCGAGTAAGGCTATTATATCAGCGCAAACTTCTTTCAATTCTCTTTCAATTTGACTTCGGTAGGCTTTAATCAGTGGAAGTCGAGAAGGATCTTTTTGTTCGATGCTACTCATCATCCT
>MQRK01045339.1:0-13691 GCA_001938485.1 Girardia tigrina | reverse complement strand
ATAAAGTATATAAAACCCTCAGATAAACTCATACCATCCTTTTATATCTGCTTTAATGGTTCGATTATTAAAGTGATTATCTCCTATTACACTTTTAGTTGCTTTACAACTTATGCTATTAATTATTTCGTACGTAAAGGAAGTCCAAAAAGAAGTTGAATATTGTCCAACTTTGGCGTGGAAATGATAATGTCACCGCATTCTGTGTTGATGTAAACAAGAAACTGCTTAAACTGGCGATGATAAGTACCTTCGCACGGATCCAGTTCATGGTCGAAAAAACTATGTTTGTAACATGCTTTTATTCAGCGATTTTGCAACTAAGTTTTCTTGGTAAAAGATACAGTGATGCCATACAACAGATTCCAGTTCCTCAGCCTGATGCCATCTTAATATGACCTTGCATTCCATCATAGAAAAAGCACCATCGCCTGATAAAACCAACTACTTTAAATGGAAACAGCTGTCCATCATTAAGGCAAGTTATTATCTGTTAAAAAATCTTATTAACCTTAGTCGAACAATGAAGAAACCAATAAAAATGAAGTACTTGATTGTCGATGATTGTAAAATGGGCTCAATTCTGCGAACGAAAAAAAGCGATCTGCTCAATATCAGCAATGTCTCTCTTACCATCAAGGGAAATCGAATAACCAACGAAATCGATTTTTCTCATAGGTCGTTTGAAATGCTCTATACCCATCTGGTCACTGTTTTGTTGCTCAGCTGGACTTTTATTGCATTTTGAGTGGAAGTGAAACTGCAATATTCGGTGAATAGAAGAAAAACTTGTTTCAGGGTCACATATCGGGTTACGGTCTCATGCGACTTACCAACAGATGATAAAGCTTGTTGCATGTCAGAGTATCATCCTTTAATTCGGTTATAGTTCTTGTGCATGTATTTGTTTGTGTTCGATAGGTCCTTCTCAGGAATTCTCGCTCATGTTTCTTTCATTTATTAAGCTTGATGAGTAAATTAAACGATTGAGGCGTTCTAAATTACATCGCTTTATTACTTTTATGATTTTATAGCACGGAATACACCACTTTCCTCCTTTTTCTATAAAAAATATAATTCTCACTGTCTTGAATCCTTGATTATTGTCTGAAACATTTTAGCGTTTCTTTGACAGAGGCGTATTCATCTTAACTGGTTCTTTTACAAAAAAATTCAAATGATTCGCCATATTGTTTTCTGTATATTGTTGATCTATTTTCAGCCCTTTTTTTTCAGTAACGTGTAATTCACAACAGCCAAAGTCGAAAAACAGGGAGATGTGACAAGTAAGTCACTTCAAGAGTGTGTCTCGAACGCGAACAGCTAATCAGAATATTGGAGGAAACAAGGGAGAGACGATGAGCCATGAATAATCTAAAGTTTAGAGTATTAGCTGCACGCACAAATACATACATACTACAGTGAGTAGTCTACATGTTAAATTCAGTGTATACATTTTATTTTTGATTATTTGAGTTATATTAGAATGTCATCATTGGAAAATAATCTGCGGGTCACATGTTTAGAACAACAGGTCCAGTATGTCCATCAAGGATATTATATGATCTTTAGCTAATATCTTGACAATATGACTCAAAATAAACAGACAGATGAAATACAACAGCAAATTTTTGCATGTGAGAAAATGCACTAAAATTATTTATAAATTTTTCAAAATAAAATTTTAAGCCTTTAGAAAAGATTTTAACAAAAAAATATTAAAATGAAATTTAATTATTTATGTTTTGATTAAATGATGTCTGTGAAAGTTTGAAAAACAAAGTACATCATTTGGGCGTTTTTAGGATATCAAGTTTTATATTTTACTTTGGCATGTTGGTGACAAATTCGTTCTTTCAGACAAGACAGGCAGAGTAGATAATGTATACAATTACAAGAATAGAGGAGGTTCATTGAAGTTTAGAAGTAGGTTGTATAATTTAATTTCTGCAAATTATTTTTTGTCTTTTTATTTTCAAAGTCAAATAGAAAGATATTTCACTTGTGAGATTTGCCTATTTTTTACATTCTCTGATATTCTCTCCTATTTTACTGAACTGAGAACGTAGATCTCGTTATATATAAAGCCTCAAAAAAGGTATTTGGAAATAATCAAAATATAAAAGTGAACGTGTACATTCGTCATTACTGTATCCTGTACAGCCTATCCTCACTGATATTAAAAAAGAAAATTTTTATACATGTGGTCTTAGATCCTTAGCATAAACTACATTTTCTACTACCTTAATATTAAACTACATTTATCAGTTATTTTCGGTAGAAGGTTAAAACCACGTCCTTAATTTTGTTGCATGTAATAAAATGTTTATTTACTGATAAAATAATATTAACAATAACACTTGAGATTTGTTTAAAAGCCGCAAATACTGCAGGTTTTTTAGTCTTTTTCATGAAATCTTGATTCTTTTAATCGAAGAATGAAATCTTTGCTGCTAAACCTTCCTGAGTTGATTGAAGAAGTTTTCCAAACATTTTCCTTCTTTTATCCATTTGGAAACTTAATCTACAGAGTGTAACCAGTAAGAATATCCTTAGTTAACATATTTTTACTTTATCTCTATTAAGAACACAAATATTGGTTTTTATTTTTATTATTTATTTTCATTCCAATTTGCATTGTCCTGTGAAAGACGTCACTGACCAAACACAAGATCAAAACGCATGGAGAACCAGTTTTGGTGAAACCTTATCCACAACCAAAACATTTCGAGAAAAAAACTAGACGATATTATTCGAAATTATGAAGAAAACGACATTATCGAAATAAAACAGAAATCCGTTTTGTGTAATATTATATATGTGTAATATAATATAATCTAATTAATTATAAATGAAGGATATCGAAAAATTATGGAAGATGTAAACATCATTGGCAATGAGATTAACATAAATAATATGGATTTCATTTCAATTTCATGGCAGTCATTTCCAGAAGAATGATTACGACTGTGGACTGCATATATACAAGTAGCATGAATAGCGGTGAGTTAGATAAAGACCCTCTACTGAGAGTGCGAAAAATGAGAGCTTTGACCGCACTAATATCTGATGGCGAAAATAGTGTCAAACCTGATTGAAGATAAGATCACACCTTCAGATAACTCTAGACTCAAGTTTTTAGCATTTACGGAGGATCAATATGGCAGAAAAGACATTAAATGCATCTGTTTTACAAAGAAACAGTTGAAAATAATGTGTTATGACTACAAGATCACTTGGTAGTGAATAAAAAATAAACGGGACGGATGCGGATACATTTCAGCTGTGATCTAGAACAAGTCCTTTTGTAAACTGAGATAGATAAGATATGGAAAAGCATCTTATCACTCTTGATAAGAGCCAGATAGGAGGGCCTGCTTCCTGGATCAGACACAGAAGAATCGGACTGTCCTGATAACATCCAGAGTTGTCAGGATAGACAAATCTATCACCTTTGCTGATAATTTTTATTATTTTATTAGATTTAAACATCTTGATCTTTAATCATCGAACTCATCGAATTTACATGAGAGAGTGATACTTTTACAAAACGGTCACATAATTGTTACTAAAATATTACTTTAATATACAAACAAATAAACAAACAGAATCTTTGTCGGTGTCGGAAAAGATAAATCGGCATAATTTTAATGTTTCTTTATCCATAATATGGTAAATAATTTTGTAGCTATTTAAATAAATTACGATACTTTAAGGGGCGCCACAATTCGTAATAAAAAGGGGGCATAAGTACAGAAAACATTATATTATTTGTGGATCATTTTTGTTATACAAAATATGATTAAATTATTTTTTTAATATAGAAAACAAAAATAAATTATTGTTAATTAATTAGTTTTAAGTTATAAATTAAATTTATGAAATTTCAAAAAAGAATTTCAAAATGAGTCTCAAAGAATTCAAAGAGTTCATCAAAGATTTAATTTATAAATAGATTTTGCAAAAAAACATCACTATTTTTTGTAATGATTTAATTATTTCGTAAACAAAATGAGAGAAAGAAAAATTAGGAAAGCAGACGGAGAATGCCGGAAATTTGAAGATGATTAGATCTGTAATTTTTATATAATTAAATATAAAAAATATTTTATGTATAAAAAGAAACTTTTCGGAATTTTAATGAAAAAAAATCTTAATATTTTTTGCCTAATATAATTAATTATAAAATTTAGTTAGAGAAAATAATAAAGGAAAAATATTTGGAATTAAAAAAATAATATTAAAAACATTTAGAAATAATAAAATAATGTTTTTATATAAATTTAATAAAAAATTGTCTTTTATTATTATAAAAATTATTGCAAAATTTTATTAATTTATTTAATAATTTTTAATATTTATATTAATTAATAACTAATCGATGATATATGTTTTTATTTAATATTAAAAAAAAGATTATTTATATCAATATAAATATTAATTAAAAGAAAAAAAAATATTTTTTAAGTAATAAATAATTATAAAATTATGATACTTTTTTTACATTTCTTTTGTTTGTATAAAAATATTTATAATTATTTTATTAAAAAATAAATATATAAAGATATAAATAATGAAAGAAATTTATTAATTAAAAAAACTGATATAATTTCTAAATGAACTTAAAAAATAATTAATGTTGATTATTTGGCAAATAAATATGCAAAATGTTTTTAATAAAACATTTAATTCTCACTGATACTCTCTGTTTCGAAAATAATTTATTAATTTTTTAAATATTTAAGTTAAATTATTGTATTAATATTATTTATATCAGTGGATCAAGATAAATGTCGATAAATTTTATATTTATTTTTGAGACCATTGTTTTTGGTGAATACTCGTGATGCTTTCTAGAAGACGAAGAATTAGAGTACAAGGTTTACGTTACTCAAGAATGTATTCATGGCAACAGCTCTCATTTCATTAAAGTGAACCGCAAAATGAAAAAACTCATTATTATTGTGAGGGATAATTCTGAATGTTGTTAGTTTGTTGTTTGTATGCTGTTTAGATTTGTGACTCTCCTACCCAGATGGGATTGATATGTTATTGATTAATAATTTGAATCTAATGAAATTAATTTAATGAGATTAATTTTTAAATACTAATTAATTAAAGTTTTTGTAATTATAAATTTTAATAATATTTTTAGTAAACTATTTAACTTATTGAATTTTATATATTTTAAAAAACTGATGTTTATTTTACAAACTATTTAATGCCTTTTTATCCAACTAAATTACTAGAAATTAAAAGTTAATATTAAAATTGTCCCATTAATTGATTTTTAGATTTGAATACAAAAACAAAAACTATATCAATCAAAGAAAGATGCTTACTGATGATGGTTGCAAAGAATCTGTTTGTGTTTTCTATAAATGTTTACACTCATATTATGATGTTGCTAATAGGTTGTGTTTTTTTATTTTTGCGCCGTATTTGATAACAAAATATTTTTGGACGATTGTTTTGTGTTAAAGTTCTGTGACCGATTATTATTTGGAGGCAAGATTTCTGATCACATCAATAATATCATATATTTTACAAAATTTAATTTTATCAAGAGTAATGTATAGTTTCATATTACTTATTTATATATTTTATTATAAAAAAAATTTAGACTAACTATAAATAAATTGAAATAAACTTAGCTCATAATGTGCAGAAATAAGTAAAAAGGATTGGATTGTAGAGTGTGTATAATTCAAACCATGATTTTGCTTTGAGAGTTAAAATGGTCGTTGCACTGTGTTTTGTGCCTATTGATTATTTAGATAACTACATCAGTACTCTGTCTGAAGATTTACCAAGATAACTGAGTTCGTTGCTTTGTTGGTTTGAAGATTATGTTTGGGAGCCAATAAGAAAAGAAAATGACAGAAATGTTTCTCTTTTTTCTCCTTGGATGTGGAACTAATATGATAGAATAATCGTAGAAATCGATAGCATAAATAATTATGCAGAAGTAGCGTACAGAAAAATATATACAGAAATTAGTGTTCTTCATCCAATTTTACGGAAATTTATTGATTGTTTAAGAAAAATTTCAAGGAGTAGATATTTATATTACGAAAAATTAGTTGCTAGCAATGCCCCAAGATATAAACATCTTAAATTATGAAAGGCATTAAGTTAATAAATTTTATATTCTTTAAATTTATTTTATATTTTTTATTTTAAAAAATTCTGTGCCAAAAAAGCGCGACCAAAAACAGCCAAAAAAGACATATTCCCTAACTAAAAATTTAATTATACTGTTTAAAAATGCAATTATTATGTAAACGATTACAGGAAATAGTGCTAATATAATTTCTGTATAATTTGGTTGAGATTTGTATTGAAAGATTGTACTTAGAACGACACAAAATAATCAAAATTGCTTCATACAACACTCTCTCTCTCTCAATAATTATCAAAATGCTTTTCACAGAATCTTGGAATTATAAATATTAATAATATATCCACATTTTCCTGTGTTCAGTAATATTACTTTTCGACTCTTCGACTATGTACTTGAATTCGTTTACAAAGATGGCGGACAGTCTCGCAAAATTTCGTAGAACCACACCAATTAAATTTATATCCTTAAGCAATTAGCAGAACCATTGTAAAGCTATTAAAGATTTCTTACTCAACATGTTTTGAATTATATAATTTTTAAATTATGTTCATTTTTAGTTGCTTTAACAACGTACTTTTAGAACTTTGAAATTCTTCAGAATTTCCTACAAATCAGCAATATTTCGGCATATTATTTGAATCTAAGGTTACTTCCATTTCTATTTTAAAACCACCAGATAAAATAAAACTCTGACTTTTAGAACCTTTTATAGAATCTTTCAAAAGTATCTTATCAACTGTTTGTTTTTTATATCTCTAGTTAATTTACAAAAATTCCTTATGTTGATTTATTGGCTAAACCAAATTGCAAAAAGTTGGATGAACTTCTAATATTTTTTGAACATCTTTAAGGAAGAAAGCATTGAGGCAGAGCTCATGGACCATCTCTTTATTCTATTCAAATTTGGAATAAACATACATCAGGTTTTGATGGTATAGCTCGTACGAATAATGCGGTAGAAGGCTAGCAATTCGTCTTGCAGATGTCTTTTCACTGTCAATATTCAAGTCTATGGAACTTTTAAGACCATCTAAAAGACGACATAAATAGAAAGACAAATGCAGGTATCATACATCTAACGAAGAAACTGTATCGTCAGATTAATGAATGAGTGCAGCATGCTGTTGAATCCTATAAAAGAGCTGAAATATTAACGTTTCTACACCTAACTGCTCATTTGTCTTTCTCAAACTTCTATCTCCTCACTTTGCTATTCTACTGAACTGAATTATCTTTCATCATGTCAAAATAAAACAAAATTGGGACGAATGAACGAAGGATGAACGAACAGAGCTCCTACTGGATACCTCTTTTACCACCGCCCAGTCTCTGTGGCAATCTGGGGATCCAAGGGAAAATTTTTGATTAACGAAAAGAAAAGATAAGTTAAAAGAAATTGAGATAATTATTAGAGATGGAATCAGTAATAACTAACGATTATTCTGCTTTTCAGTTCAAGTTGAACAACAGTTCAATACCAACTCCTTGCAGACGTTGAGTAAGTTTCGGAATTATTTTCAGTTTTGAAGAGTTTGTAACCTCTTCTGATATTATTCTTTCACTTGCTTTTAAACAGTCGAAAATTTTATTTATTATTCACTTCAAAGACATGTTTAAACCGATGCGATTTTGTTCGGCTCAGTAATTATAAGGACAGAACTGCTTGATTTCAAATTTAAAAAGCAATATTTAAATTTAGATTTTTGAAATTTTAGAAAGAAGTGATTGACTTTAAACTTTAAATAACTATAACTTCTTAAGCTTGATTATTTTGATCTCCACCGACAGAGCGACCATTTATTGAATGGGCCTAAGTTGATGCATGGAGAAAAGTTACTTAGTTGGACTGAATAATAAAATTTTTAATAATTGAAGTTTGTATAATGTTGGGTTCGTGATCAATAATTGAAGTCATGAAAACGCAAACTTTATTTATATAATAATAAAAAAATATTCAAACAATTTTATTGAGTAACTTTGCTTTTGTTTTCCTTTTGACCAGATTGTTTATACAGTAGGTATTGCCTATTTGCAAGTTTTTTTTGCGGCACCAAGAGACTTATAACATAGATATAGACAATAACTACATAAGACAATTACTGCATATAGACAATATCTACTGTACATAAAAATACTTAATTATAAATACTGATATGTTATTTATTAAAATTGTTATTTTTACGAATTGAGTTTATTATTTTTTTAAAATTACAATAATTTTACAGAATTAAATTTCAATATTTTATCTGATTTAGTTTAAAACAAATTTTAACATCTATATAATTTGACTACAAATAATTACTTTACAAGATTTTAATTTATAATTTATAATTTAATTTATTACAAATTTATAATTCTCAAAGTTATTCACATTTTAAAATATCATTGTATTTTATTTCAGAATTTAAAATTTTTTTTTAATTCTTAATATTTTTTTATTCCATTTAAAGTTATTTTAACTAAATTAAAAAAAATTACATTAAATTTTTATTTATAATTATTTAAACTTTACTTATTTTATTCCATTGTAAAAAACATATTTTAATTAAACTAACAAAAGATTTATATTACTTTAAAATTACTTTAATGTTTTTATTTTATTTGTAAAACATTTTATTTTATGTTGAGATTTTTTATTTTATTTTAAGTTATTTAAACAAAGTCCTACAATGTTCGATATTTAATTTTAAATATTTTGAAACTTTCATTATTTAATTTTAAAATTTAAGCGAGTTCACCATAATCTTAACATACGATTTTTATTTATTTGTTGAAATCTGAATTTTAATTATTGATAACTTCATGAATTGTAAAAAAATGTTAAAAAATTTTGATAATTTATGTTTAAATATTTTACAGTTTTAAATTTTAAAAATTCTAAAAATTTATAAGTTTTCTCAAAATATTCTCCCATTCAAGAAAGCAACTACAACATTTAATTGTACCTTAGTAAATTATATTATTTTTTTTTGTTTGTATTATTATTTTTTTAAGAAAACCTCACTCATATGTGTTCTGTCGATACTTAGACTTCTGTTCATTTTTCTCCCTCCTCTTACGGTTGACTCCCTTCTTCGACAATCAACTACCGTCAATTGCTCAAATCTCAAATTATCACCTTCATAAATTATTTATGTCTATTTTTAATGTTTTAATACATTTCAATCGTCGATTTATATGTATGAAAGAGCATTCTAGACAAACCAGGAATGCTTCTCTTAAACACTATGTGTCAGTTACTTATAATTGATCTGAAAGTAGTTTAACTCAAATTCTAGTTTATCTCAAATGAGAATTAAAACTTAAACCACAATTAATCCAATTGTTATCACGGCTCATTACTGAGCGAGAGCTCCTCATCATGAACAGTAAGGTTTCTTAGTAGGCGTATTGAAATTTTCAAAAGTTAATATATTGCCCATTCCAAACAAAAATCATATTTCAATCAACCAAATAAGAAGCAGTGCCAAATTAAAGCTCAATTTGGAGTTTCTAATACTACCTTTAAAGCGCTTTTAAGTTTGAACATAATATTTATAATAATTAATTTCATCAAAATCATATACTTTTTTCTATATCATCAAAGTTCTCATTTTTCTTCTTCTTTTCAACCATAACCATTTAGTAGTGGATGTAACCATTTACGCACATGCCTTCAACACTGCTCTCTATTTGCAGACACTCGTATCAAACCCTACATGTTCCATCTGCTCTATTACTTTAAATCGTCTTCCAATTGCTCTTTGGTCTTCGTCTCGGTCTTTCTCCTTCCACTCTTCTTTCAATCAAACCTTTACTAGTGCCTTTTTTTCTTATAATATTGAAAAAGAGATTTTATTATATGGATATGATGTCTAATGATATTTATTCATTATTTTGTCATTTATTGTGACTTTTGTAATGTTTGTGAGATGCCGGTCAATGCATCTAGTTGTGGCGACCGGTATCCTTTTTATGTGCGGGAATTAAGTACCCAAAGAGCTCAGCTCAGCAACGAGGCAGTAGCTGTGTACCCGTTGAGTGCAGTAGACACCGGTCGGCTCGTCGTTGTGAGTCAGACCTGTGATCGATTCGTTACGGCTCCCCGTCGAGAAGTGAAACCTGGAACGGTGGACCGTACAATTGCTCCGTTTACTCAACGTCTGATCGCAGAGTGTTGTAATTACGCAGGCACCGCATGAAAAATTTCAACTTATATATAAAAAAATGAAAAGACGGACATTTACTCTTTATTTAATCAAAATTCGAATTTGTGTTGTTACGAAGAGTTTTTTTAAAACAAATGTTAATTTTTTATATTATTTTTTTTCTTTTGACACAAGAACCATTGTTTCGCCTGACCCTCGGGTTGCCCGAGAATTGGACGGAGGCAGCAGGATTACGCATTGAACTCTTGGCGATTTGATTGTGCTGGGCTCATTTATTGAGAACGTCATCGAATCTTAGATACGAGGTAATCGAGCTGACTATTTTGCCGATCAATCGATTTAGGTTGGTATAAGTAGGTTGTTTGATATCGAGATTCCGACAGCAGATATTGTACATCTCTTCATTATTCACCATGAACGCAAAATCCGAGTGTTCGTGAGTCGTATGAGTCGTCAAGATTAAATTGTACGGTTCAACGACCGCAGTAGCGATTTGCAGATAAACGGCGAATTCGAATTTCGATTTCTTTTCGTAACCGACACTGAATCTTTCCATTAAGAATAAAAATTCGTTTTTCACAAAATCAATTATTGACGTCAAAAAAGTAATAGGGTGTATCGAGAAAATTCAAAGTTGATATATTCATGAAAAGCCTTTTATAAGTTCGCAATTTATATTTTTTACTCAAAAGATCAGAAACAATCGAAAACATGAAATTAATCCAGTCAAATTCAAAAATCAAAGTTCGTAATCAATTTTTATAGAAATTATTTTATAAATTCGATCGATTTAATTTGTACAATAAAATTAAATTCAAGGTCGATAAACTTTCACCTTTTTCAATTAATGTTTTTACCATAAATAAACACAATACAAAAATTTTGCATCGATATAACCGTCATACTAAAATTTTTATAAAACGATTGTAAAATTGACGATGGAAAATTTTCGGGTTTTTTTTCAATGATTTTTCGATAGGATTATTAATCTAATCGACCGATTTCAGATATCGATTTAATAAAAAGTTTTTTTAGGAAATTGAATTTTTCTCAAAATGACGATAATCATTGCTCAATTTAAAGTTTTTTGAGATAAGAACGATAAATATAGATAATGATAATAATAAATTTAAAAAATAAAATAATTTTAATATTAAAATCTGAACAACCATAGTTTGTTATTTTTTGAATTATTTAAATAAAATATAAAATGAATTTATTATATATTTTTTACCAGAAAAGAAAAGAAACGCTTGTGACATTTCTTCTTTTAAATTATTTTATTTTAGTAAAATATTATTTCATATATTTTAAGATTTTCTCCTGAAAAAACATTTTGTTTCAATTTTAAAAAGTAAATTCGGTAAGTAAATTTAAAATATTGTAACAACGTTTTCGTTCTGTTTGTATCAAATTTATTCATTAGAAGCAAAATAATTGACTTTGAAACCTAACAGAAAGTATCAAAAGATTATTTTTCCAGATAAAATATAATTTATTTTTAAACTTTATAATAATTTCTTTTAGTTGACTCTCTAAACATTTTCAAAAAAAATAAATAATTCAATGAAAAAGATTGTTTATCGAGATAAAAACTGATTTTAAACGCTGGTTTTATCTTCCAAATTATACAAGCAAAATGAATTACTCTAATAAAACGATTCTCCTTTCAATACTCCTACAAAGGAAACAATATTGAATTAGAATTATAATAAAACATTTTTTTCCATTTGATTTCTTTTTCTATTTTTTGCATTAATTTAAATTAACACTGCAAGTTTCTCATGCGTAGCGTAATTAGTTTAGCTAAAATCCAATACGTGTTATCAAGTGCGCCTCTCTTCCGTAAGACTGGCTAAAATGCTTGAGATTCGGGATAACATGATTTCTGTCCAAAACTTAGAGTTAATACAATATTTTTTAGATACTAAGAATGACAAATTAATATTATTTTAATTAACAATTTATTATTAAGCTTATATTATGCAAAATATTTATTTAACACGTGTTGAATAATTTTGATTATCTTTACTATTATTTTAACTAAAAAATATTTCATAAAATTATAAAAAACAAATAAAGTAATTTTACAATTATTGATGTCTCTGAAATGTCTTTAATTAAAACTATAAGGAGTTAGTTTATTTTCAGTTCGTTGATCGAAATTTAAATAAAATACAAAATTATTTGAAATAAAATTTAAATTAATAGTTAGAATGATACTTAAATCTAGATTAAATAGAGTTAAAAAAGTACCGATGTAACGCCGTCTTGTACTTTGTCGTGGAACAAATTACATGGCACTTAGATTGTGAAATACATACAGATGCTGTGTCTGAAAAAATGGTCCCAGGGCAGAACACTCTGTATCTCATAGATGTCAAGTTCCCACATTGTACGCAGAAAAATATGGAAAACAGCAATACCAAGAACTTGGATCACTAAGAGTACTAGGCTATTGCTTATAGAAAGGCAATGCCGAATACAGATGAACTGCTCCCACCCTGCAGATAGAGTGTATCGGAACTAGGCCAAAGCGAAGTAAGAGTATTCTGAGAAGTCTAAAGATCCCGCCAAAGACTATTAGAAACATTGTGATAGCGTGCTCGATATCCAATGTCAAATATTCTTCGGTAAAATACAAATATTTCATAGAGATGGAAGGCGCAGACTTAACCAGATCGAGATGAGAGAGGAGGAAGCACCCGTGAACTCCATACTGACCATGGAAGAACCAGACAGTATGAGGAGCCCTAAATGGAAACAGGGGCTGAAGATTTTGATCCGGCAGTCCTCGATGAGTTGCTCAAATCGCACCTACATAGAATTGAACTACTTGACGATGAGGACAAGTACTCATCCCCTTATGATGAAACATACACATTGATACCAATGTTAAAGTAATTTAAGAAATTTGATTCATGCAGTAATTAAATGACAAATGATGCGATATTTAAACAAAGTCATTTTCATCTACTCGATAAAGTAATGGTTTTAGCGTACAAATTATATTATTATTTTTATCTAAAAAATTATAGATAACGGTAATACAAAATAATAATATGAAAACATATGAATAACAAGAGATTTAAAAATTCCACAATAGTATGCAATACTTCAGCATGCTTGATGGACTACTTCATAATTACATTTTAGCGGCCTTTTTTACTAATTATTAAGAACACTAATTGGTTTTTAATACATTTATTAGTATCACAACTTGAATCGCCACTAGGACAATTCTCCACAAAATCTTTGAAACTGGTCATCGTTCTTAATTGATAAATTTAATTCTATTTCTAAGCGTCTCATAATTTAAATAAATTTAGATTACAATTTATTTATAATTTGATTTCAAAATAATTTATAATATAAATTACAAAAAAAATTAATTATTTTAAAAAATATTTTAGATATAT
>MQRK01045209.1:0-15845 GCA_001938485.1 Girardia tigrina | reverse complement strand
ATTGTCATTAAAAATGAAACTTTTTCTATAAATGATGTGTTATATTTGAAAATAAATTTGTTTTTATTTTTATGTTTGAATTAATCGTCGATTACTCTCGACAGACGTTAATCACAGAACTCGAGGGCGAACATCGCAGCGGGAAACTCGCTGGTCCTAGCAATCCTTACTCAATATTGACTTTTAAGATTTTCTTTTTTTCTGTTTAATATTTATATAAATAAATTATTTGTAATAAAATTTAAATTATTTAAATTTATTTTTCAAAAAATCTGTTATAGGAAATCTTAATTTAATAAAATTAGAAACGAAAATATGAGTTAAATTTGTTTTTTTTTAATAGATGAATAATAATAATACTCAACCTTTTTAAAAAGGACCTTCCAACGAAGGTACTTCTTCCAGGAGTCTTACGGAATTCCCCATCAGCAAAAATTATTAATGAAATTTTCTTTTTCCAATCTTCAAGATTTAATTAAGTTTTCACTAAATTCCATTTATTAATGGAATATCTTTACAAAATTTGGAGGAATATAAAAACTATTTTTAACAAACAACGAAAATCATGTGGTATTTTTTTTTGGGGGGGGGCTTTTTCGTTTCTTTAACAATTCCCCCTAACATAAAAAAACGGTTGCAATTACTGTTGTCAGGTTTAATTTCACAGAATTTCTCTCACAAAATCAAATTATAATTGAAAATTTGAGGTAATTAATTTTTTTTCATGAAAAATAATTCAAATTTGTCCGAAAGGAAATCGAACAAAATTTTCTGGATCAATTGATGAAACTGATAACTGGAAAAATAAGATTACGATTTATTTGAAATAATATATATAAGTTAAATCTCTTAAAGAAACTGGAAAATGATTTCTAAGTAGCCACTCCATACAAACAACGAAAGATTAAATAGTATTCAAAGCCTTTTAAAGGTTTGAACTTAGACAAGCAATAACTCGAGATCGAAACAAATTACCGAAAAATGGATAGCTTATTCGACGTTAAAACAAGTCTCTAAAACGAATCAAGAAATTTGAGTTTAGGCTGAGACGTTTTCATTGTTTTATATGGTTTTCGTTACAAAAGAAGAATTAGATATTTTGTTTCTAGATTAATAACTTTCCATATAAACTTTACGTATTTTTTTTCTTTTAACTCCATTATAAATTATAAATAAGGCTCAATTAAGTTTAGAAGATATTTAAATATACATAAAATATAGTGGATGTATTTAGAGATATTAACGGTTACTTAATCATTGTTATTATTAACAGGAAGCGGCAGTACTACGATACGACATTGTAACAACCTCCTTCATTCATTTATATAAATGAATTAAAACGAATATAACGCAAAGTAAACGAAGGAGTAGCATAAACTTTTCACAAAACAAGAGATTATGTCAGTGAAAGATAATCAAAAAAATTATCCAAAAGTGTTTTGACAAAAGCGTTTCGAACTCTTTGCATACCCTGAAACAGTCTTTTTACAATAAAAATGAGATGATTCTCGAAAAGGAAGACTATTAAGAACACTAATACGATTTCCAATACTTTTGTTGTCATCTCAACTCGAATTGCTTCTAGAATAATTCTCCAAAAAATTTTCGTAGTTACATATCATTATCTTGATTGATAAATTTTAATTCTATATCTATATTAATTTAATTTTAAAGTTGTTATTTACAACATACAATAAACACCATTTGAGAATAATCCTCACAGAACCGAAACCTTAAGTGACAAGATCAGTTTTAGCTCGATTTATATGTAATTCATTATTGTGGTCTATCGTTCATCGGTTGATTTCCGTTATCTTAATTTTCTCTTTTCTTTTTATTTTTTTTTAATAATTCTTGACGCTTGAGATTATTCTTGTCGAATATATTTGCAAATAAAAAATATTTTTCATTGGAAATAATATCTAGTAAATGTATTAATTTTTTAATTAATTTTATTACTAAGTTTTCATGTAAAGATTTTCATAATAAGCATCAAATGAAAGGCTTCCTTGGTCTGGACGTATTTCTAATGTATTTTATATAATAATCAAATCCAAAGGAACCAGAAGAGATAAAATACAAATTTGGAACATCATCCCATTTAGTTTGGCCAATTGGTATTAATGGGAATATCTAAAAATAATAAGGCTCAAAAGGTTAATGGACTTGCAGAAAAATTTCCATCTTGTACATAATGCTGCAAATGTTTTGTATTTTAATTGGTCTTCAAAACTTTTATATATCTTCCTTTTTCGCTAGAACTAAAACTTGCAACGACATGTGAAAAAAATGAATTTTCGGAGAAATACAATAATTATTATTATAAAGAAAATTATTCATAATACTATTGATATAAAAGTTATCTCTATTTACTTGAAATCAGTGCTTTTTGGGGGAAAAAGGTAGTGGAACGTACATCTCATAATAAAAATACATTACAAATATATTACAATATGTTCATTATTAACCAGAGATCAACGTATTTTGATAGATCGAAAAGTATCAAAGACAAGTTTGATGAATAAAAGTGATGATATTGTCTTAGTCTTTAACGAAGCTCTTTCGGGGTGACAATTAGGTTCACTGGCAAAAACCCGCGGTCGCATTCACCGGAAGATATTGGAATGGTATTCAGGGTAGTTTCCAAATGCAGTAGTGTTTCTGGATATGTCCTTACGAGGATGTTTTCACGAAATCATGGAATCATTTCCCTTTTATTGAGTTGCAATCGGAGTGACAAGTTTCGAATTACTTTGAATTACGCCGTTCCACTGCGTCTATGACAGAAAAGCACTTCTTGAAATTAATGTCGGTTTGTAATTCTGATAAAAATATATTTATTCCTAATCCGCTAAAGAAGGAATCAAAAAGTATTAACAACAAAAAATATGACGTTTAAATACAAATAAATGATTTTAGATGTAAACAAATACATGTGGAAATGGATCTATACATTATTATTTATTATCATTGTTAGTGAAATAAAATAATCCATTAAAAAAATCGATTTTTTTTCCATTAACCGAATAGAATATTTTTACTAGTAATAAATCATAAAACTTTTATTTATTATCGATAAATGAAAACGAGTTTATAACATTTACGTTTGTAAAATAAATATTTGTAATATTTTTCAAATGTAAATATTGATATTAAATATTAAATTGTTCTATGTTAATAGAAATGTATGGATGAAACATGAATTTGAAATAAAACAGTAAATATTGATTGTTTTTCGTCATTCTATTTTTTTTAAAAAAAATAAGAAAAAACGTTAAATTTGAAAATATTTAAAATTACAATCGACGTGATGTAAAATTCAAATAATTATCAAGAGTACTCGTCAGATTCTCACACACTCTCCGGCAGACGCAACTTTACATAATCAAACGTAATTTTGGTAACAAAAGATTTTCACAAAATCTGTTTTTTTTGTAACTAAAATAATGAGATAATTGTGAGACATTATTACTAAAATTATGATTATATTTATCGCTTAATATGACAAATTTAACTTAATATTGAGTGGAATCAGATTATATTGAAAAAAAATTATCGAAATTTCACATGCGATTAATATATATTGAATTATTTGTTTAAAGAATTTCTTTGATATGATCCAGGCCAATTTGATTATAAATAAGACTATTAAATAAACTATTATTTAAGAAAGAACAAAAACTATTATCTATTTTTAACATTATATAGGCCATATGGTATCATAAAAAAACTATTGAACGAATATGAGATAAATAAAATAATAGTCCAAGGAATTTTAGTGTATTAAATACTTCTTTAACGGAGAGTCACGCTATTTGCTATCAGATTATTTGGACCAATGATGATATTTTAGTTGTAAACAGATACGTTTAAACTATAAAAATTATTAAAATTTCTAATTTAAGATATAATTCGATGTAAAAAGGAATTATGAATCCTTGCGTACCATTCCATATCCAAACAGTTAAACATGTTTTTTTTTCAAATTTGTAATTCCTCCCTTATTCCGATTATTCTAATCAATAGTTTTTTTCTCCTTCGTAAATGTAATATCTATCGAATCAAAATTTTCATTCAAATTCATTCTTTCCAGATAACAATTATTTTTTTCTAATGTTTTTTTTCTTTTCGCTTTTCTTCAATTTATTCTCAAATATTTTAAAATAATGAAGAAAATATGTATGAATGAAATAAAAAATAAAAATCCTTTAGTTTATACAAAATATCAGTTTTTAACCAATCTCTATAAAACGTTTAATAGTTTCGTTTTCCATTGAAAATTGAAATACTAGGTAAAAAGACTTGATTTAATAGAAGAAACAATCAAGAGAAGAAGAGGCGAAAGACAAAAGAGACAATTCACAGAAAATTTAAAAGAATGGAGTGGATTGAACATAGAGTGGCTACAAATACAGAGGCTAAGGTTCAAAAGACGAAATGATTTACATTTTTGGATCTTAATAAATGACACATCAACCATTGATCTCTTATATGGATCCATCGTCCAATTAACAATTTAAGATCCATCCAAGAATTTCACAAAAAAATATGGGTCATATTTCAAAACGAGAATTTATCAATGATAAAGAATTTTTTAAAAAAATTGACAATAATAAATGATTTAAATATATTTTAATTAGTTTTAACTTGCTTATTGTGATTTTTATCACTAATAACTAATATAAATTTAATGAATAATAAAACGAAAAATGGTGAAACAATTTGTGTTCGGTTGAGAAAGTCAAAGAATAATCAAATAAATCTAATTTTTTAAATAAAGAAAGATTTAATCATACAATTCGTATTAAATAATTCAATATTCCAATAACAATTTTGTCGTTACAGACAATCTGAATTTATGACTTCAGTAAATATCATTTTCTAATGTGAATTTCGATTATTTAGTTTAGTTTAATTATCGATTTATCGATAATAATCGATGAATTTTACGTATTTTATTTTATTCGATTTATCATTTATTTGTAATTTAAATTCATGCAGTAAATGCGACTCGTCGATTCTTCTATAATTGGTACTTGAAAGACCCTAAGGGTTAGCAGACATAGAAAAGTTATTAGAACTTCATTAATATGTCCTTTAATAATTTACGACTCTTGTGACTTTTCCCCAGTTTTTGTGGTCTCTTTCTTTTCATTTTTTAATTATTTTGAATATCCGGTCGTCTGAAAATTCAAAAACCAAACTGTGAGAAATGAATTAATTTTATCCGGAAAATTATTTAGTGAAATTAAAATCCATTGAATAAAAAATAAACCGAATGATGAATGTTCAATTTAAATTTTAAGTTTATTAAATAAATGTAAACATTGTTTTCTTTTCACTTTTCATTTTCTACACGGACAATTTCTGTTTCAAAAATGAATCATTGAAATATGTTCAGTTGTTTTTTTTGTTTCTTTTGCTATTTTTTTTCCAAACTACAGTCACATTTAGAATGAATTAATTATTCATAAAAATACTAAGAAAAAAGTTATTGTTTTGTTTTTTTTAATTCATTATTCTTTTTTTAGAACATTTATTTTTCATTAGTCTGTGAATATTTTTTAGACTGTCGTGAAACGTCAAAACCATTTTTTGTGATCAGTCACCGTGCATTGTATAAATATATTTCAATAAAAAAAGTCAATATATTTAAAATTAACAATAATTCAAAAAACGTGTATTAAAAACGATATTTCATTAAAAAAAGGAGTATTAATAACAATTTTCTTTACAAAAACGACATTAGCAATATTCATTAATTAATTCAAACGAAATATTATGATTATTTTTTATTTATATTGACAGTTATCTCTTATAGATTAATATCTATTGAATAATTCAATTTAATCTTAATAACAAAACAAAGTTTTTGTAAGAAAATGATAGATTGAATAATTGTTTTATGAGGGAAATATTAATTTATATATTAATACTTGTATATAATGTTCGATTATAAGTTTGCTTTGTTGATTATTTATTTTCAGCGGTCATGTGACACGGTAATGTAAGAATCTGACAGCAACTGTACATTATTCAATATTGATTAGATGATTAACACACACATACGCATACACACCCGACAAGTAATATGCACTCTTCTGCATACAGACACACACACATCATCAATTTCAATATCTCGTGTAAAGCACCAAAATTACGAAAAACAAAAACACGAAATTTCAAAAAAAAATTATTTAAATTAAAATTAAATTACAAAACAATAATTATAATAATAAATGTGATTATTTTATCGTTTTTATTTGAAATATGATGCAATTAAAAAAAAACCCCCAATCAATAATTAAGTACACTAGTAACTTGTCAATAAAAGAATCGATTTTTTTTTGTTAAAAAAAAATAAATAAATGGATATTGAAAAATAAATGTGTATTTCTCAATTTCTCAAAAAAAAGAAAAAAACGATTTTTTTTATCTAGAACAGTACGAGAATTTTGTTTGAATTCCTAATTGAGGCATAACTTTTGCACACACATACCAACACACACACACACACAATTCAGTAAATAAAGAGAAAAAATTTTTGGATAAACTAGAAATGGGTTGATAATTGGGTATTTGTACGACTCTGTTTCGGTGTGTTAATGTCTGTGTGTGAATTGAAGTGAGTGTGTGTTGATTTATTATGAATACACAGACAGAAGTGTTAACAAACATTGTCTCTGTGATGGTATGTGTGTAACGATTGCAGGTTGATTTGAATGTATACTAAGGGAAAAACAGGCCTTATTTCAGGAATGATTTGTTATTATACTCATTTGACTTTGACTTCTTTCCACTTTTAATAGAATTTTTTTTAATAGAATAAAAAAATCAATATTTGAAAAATTATCTTTTGACGAATTTTTTATAATTTTAACGAAAATAAAAAATTTAATTTGAAAATGCCAAAAAATTGTAAATATAAATTTTTAAAAAGAAAAATTACCAAAATAGTATTAAATAATTTTGTTATGGATTCTAATAAAAGACATTAATAATTCTCAATAAAATTAAAATCAAGATTACAATTTTACTAATTATATGATAAATATTTATTAATTATAAATAGATTTATTTAAAAAAAAAACAAATAAAACTGCTTAGATATTATGTTTAATCAGTCGATTACATAATCGGTTTAATAGCTCATTTATATGCGTTTCAAATTAATAAATCGCCTCAAAAGGGGATGACATCATCAATTGACAAAAATTTGTTACACTATATTAACAGTGATACATACATAATTGTAGCATTATTTACTTAAAAATAAATATTCCATTGTTTTGTTTTCAAAGTTTGTTTGTTTTTTAAAGAAAAAAAAATAGTTGAGGTAAACATTAATTCTTTTTATTTTTTTTAAATGTTTATTATTATTATAATTATAAAAAAAATTTTTTCGTAATTTATAATGATCACAAATGCGATAATAAATTATTATTATTTTTTTCTCGTTCGATAAAGGCTTATAATTTTTTTTCAAATAGATTTGTCCATACGTGTTCAAAATATAGATACACACACAATCGCTTTTGATATTAGTTTAACAAGCTACACTGGATTGTGCACACACACACACACTGTCATATAATCATTGATCGAAAGTCTCCCTAACCAATGAGAATTCAGTAATGAAGATTAGCCTACAGACTAGCTTAGTTGCTTTGTTTAATTTATTTATTTTAGATTCAACTTGTTAATAATGTTGAAAACGATTTTTTTTTAATATATGAACATTTGTTATATATAGAATTTGAATTTTAAAATTTGAATTTTTTGAATTTTGTTCATTTTTTTTGAAAAAAAATTGGAATTTTAAATTAGAATTACTTTAGACATATTAAACGAATCGATCAATTTGGAATTTATTTTCATATATCCTGTATCACAACAAAATTGACCAATATTAAATCGTTGAGAAAATTCAAATTTCCAATAAAATGTTAATGCAAAAACATTCTCCAAACACGAATAGTAATAATAATAGTACGAATAATAACAATAACAACAACAAAATCACCGAAACCGATGATGTAAATTCGAATTCGTCACATTCAAACGGAAATTTCTTTCCCGGTCGAAATCCGTCGTTGGCCGGATCGGAATGTAATGATGATAAATCGAACGATGCCGGCAGTAGCGGTGATGAGTCGCACGAGCCCGACAACACCGAACAAGAAAATCAGACGTCATTCATCGACAGTTCGAATCGCGATCAGTTTAAGTTGTCAGCCAAGAAGAAGAAAAAGAAAACGGTTAAAGTGAAATTTTCCGGCAGTCAAGACGACAAAGCTGGAATTAAACTGAAAATCCGTCGAACGAATAACTTTAATCAGGACGAAAATCACGTTATTGTCGATGGAGCCGACCAACAAAGAAAACGACATTTGAAAACGAAACGTAATAAATCGGTCGACAATGCCGAAAATCCGGGATTTAAACCGAAATCTCAGTTGGAAGAAGTGTCAAACACGGTGTTGAGTGATGACAGTTTGCCGCAGAAACGGAGTCGAGGAGATTCCGAGGAAGAAACAACGGTAATTAATAACTACGATTATAATTAATTTTTTAAAGTTAAAGTAATGATTATCATTTTAATACAAATTTTCATTTCTTTGTAAAATGTAATTTTTGAAGTGCTATTTTAAATTTTAATCTTTTAAGATTTCGAAAATATCAGTCGGAATAAACACTCTTGCGAAAGGAACAGAAATCGACGAAACGATTTTAGGGCCGTGTCAAGCTGGATCGAAATTGACGTTGGAGAGTGTCGTGTTGATGGAAACGCAATCAGGTTTGATGAGATTATTAACTACTTTATTTGACTGGTTTTTAGGGATTTTAATTGTAAGTGTTCAATGGAGAGGAAAGACATTAATGGGAGCTTTAATGGAATCAGAACGGTTTCAAATTGGAACTCTGTAAGTTTGAATTTATGAATTTTTTATACTACTATAAATGACTAATGAAACCCTTGTAACTCTAAAATATGTTAAAATTATCAATGGTTAGACTTCATTTATATGAAAGAAATTATTATTTTACTTTTTAAAGACAAAAAGTAATTATTGATTTTAAACTTTATGGAAAATATTGTCTCATTTCTTCGATCTTCTATCGCATAAAAAGGATAATTGTTATCAGAAAAGTCATTTAAATCGCGTTAAAGTTTGTTCTTATCATTGAAAATGCAAATATAAGGTTTATGAAAAAGTTTAATTGATAATTATTTGGGTTTCATTTTCCATCATCATTAAATTAATGGTTAATTGATTATTTTTATTCAGTGAAAAAGATAGCATTTACAGAAGAGAGAAATTTATCGGAATGAATCGACGAAACACGAGGAGGAAATCGAAAAATTTGTTTGGGAAAAAGAAACGCAAAACTGCGACTCCACCCGATCCGAATGATGTTGGAGGTACGGAGAATGAGGCTGGGAATAGTGATGTCGATAATCCTTACATTTGCGATAAAGAAAACTGTCATATGAAATTCTCAGATTTCCAGGGTTTACGAATTCATATTTATCAGAATCATAGAATAGTCAAAGATGAACCATCTATCAAAGAAGAACCGGCTGTGAAAATTGAGACGTCTGTTATCATTAAATCTGAACCTAGTTCTATGGGAAATGTATATGTGCCAGAATCATTGTTTCCTATGTTCAAGCATTGTAAATCTAGTGATATTATTAGACCAGAACCCCCCTTGTCATTGGGAGCGAGAAGCAGACCGAGTCCTCTTCCTGAAGTCATTAATACAAATCAGCAATCAGAAGAGAGAACGAGTTTTAGTCCAGCTTATTCAGACATCAGTGATGCGAATGAAGCACCTGTGTTAGAGAATGAAGCTGAACTGAAACCTCCTCCGTCTGCTTCACAGCCTCCTCTAAACCTTTCTCTCTGCCATAATCCTTCTATTCATGCAGCAAATAGATTATTTTCCCCAACTGCACCCGCATTACAACCAGAAGGCCTGTGTTCAGGACCTCCCTTATCAAATCTGCGTTTATCTCATGATCCCAAACTGTCTCATATAGCAAAATATCGTTATCCAATCACGAAATTCGATCAGGATCAACAATCTATTTTTTCCAATGGTTTCATGCACAATTTATCAAATAATCACAAACCACAAAACGGAGTGCTTTCCCTACATTCTTCTTCAGGTCCTCCTTTATCAACAGATAGTAGTACCCAAAATGCCGTAAACTCTATTCAAGATCTCTCAATAAACAGTTCACTGAATTTAATATCAAATAAGAATAGTGCTAATCCTAACAAATATTCTTCTCATCAGTCAAATAACAATCACAAAACTGCAACAAACTCTTCTTCAATCACCAAACCGACCTCACTCCATCACCAATCCCGCCACCACAACGCCATCCACTCTTCCCATCATCATTCCATCAGTAACGGGTTCCCATCAAATCAAAATTCCAAATATTCCTCTTCTGTATCCTCATCAAATCAATCAGATAATATTAGTTCCAATCACACGCCTCCAAATGGGGTTTCTTTACCCCATTACCCCTTCTTGTCTTTCGCAACATCTGTCAACAGTCAACCTTCTAAATTCAGTGAGTCTTTGTTTTTCAATTGATCAATATAGTTTAAGGTGTCGTTATTATTTTCCAGATATACCCACCATGACTGTGTTACATCAGCCGAAATATTGATTTAGCAACTGTATTATTGGTCTATTTAGTAGTTAAAAAATAGAAACGAATCGTGTTGTGAAATAACCCACAATTTTTTCAGTCGTCTTTGTACAAAAAAATGCTTTTATTCGTTGAAAAAAAATTGAGTTGTGTTACTTTTCAAAATGTGATGATCGATTTTACCATTGATTTGTTCACCCAAACACAAACAACACAAGCACGAAAAACTCGTTTTTTTAACAAAATGGAAAAATCGATACTTTCATGTTGAAAATTTTCTTTGAATAAATTTAATCCTTGTGTTGCATAATGTATCGATTTTAATTATATTGCGTCATTAACCGCTAATAGATATTACCAGCATTACTCATTCGGTCGGTGTCAGTGTGCACTGTCTTGGGTGGATGCGTTTTGTTAAAAGTGGCCCCTTCCGCTCGGACTGGGGTCTCAAAATGGCTTTATTCTCCATGCATTTGTTTAGCTCAAATAACTCCATTGTGCAACTCATTAGCTTTTTTTAATACTCTAAGCATTATTACGGTGTACGGGATTAAACAACCAGTCGCGTTATCTTTCAATTATTATGACCCAATCATTTTGAACTTATAGTTTCCCCGTTACTTATTTATAATTTTTTTTAAATCAGAAGACCTATACTGCACAAGATTAAAAACGTTTGTTAAGTTTTAGAATGTTAGAACTTATTGGAATTACAATAATTATAGTGCTTAACTTACAATTCATTTATTTTAGCCCAACATTTTAAAAAATTACAATTTCATTTTTAGTTGAACTTCGTATTCATTATTAATAATTTCGCTCATGAAATTAAAATCATTTGACGAGAAACCCCAATAAATAGAAGTTGTCATGTAAATGTTAGCTTGATCATCATATTTTATTTTGTGGACAAGTTACTGTGACATAGTTGCCATCTTATAAAACGATTTATTGAAATCTTTGGATTAAATTATAGTAATTGTAGTATCGTAACCAAATTCTACCAATATGAATTATCAGACGTTTAATTGTCACCTAAACTTCACCCAGGCCCCAAATATATCTGACAATCAGAGTTTCTAAAACTATAGTGTACCCTTTATTTGGAGTACTGTTGAATGTTACGATTCTCAGTGTATTTCTCATTTGTACATATTCATAATTAAATTTTGCATTCTCATCACTAACATAACAATAAGATCAATTCACATTGATGTCAGATAAATGTCACGCGTAATTTACAAAGTAAATATATTTTAGATAAAGTAACCAATGTATATTACAAAGTTTAATAACCGTTATATTTAGAGGCAAAATGTTAATATTCTGATTATAAAGATTTGTTTGTTGTCGATAATAAGAAAGATGGAGGACATCCAATGATGAATTTACATATCTGGTCTTTGTAAGATGTCATGACCACGAGAATCAAGAAAATCTAGGATGTATAATCATTCTTATTAAAATGAATAATTCAGAGATGAATCCAGTTATCTACACTTCAATATACTATTTGAAACCACTTACCAGCAAATTAGTAATAAATTATTCAGACACATGTATATCTCTGTTTCTCCAAAAATTCATTTCACATTAGATAAAGGAACAGTGAAGTATATAGTCATAGATATGGAAGCAATAAAAATAAATTAGAGACAGATAAGTGTGGAAGTAGTAACAATGTATATCTCAATTTACGGCAATGGATAATTAAAGACCTGACTATTTAATCTAATCAATATAAGTTTCCAAATTTTGTATAAATACTGACGGTATTATTCTATCAATGTTAAATCAATTTTGATATTAATTTATCACATTATCATGTAAATATACCATGGCTGACAACGAATATTACCTTCCAGGTCCATTCATTAAGGATGGAGGTCTAAAGTATGCAATAGATGCGATATTGAAATAGGGACCACACCATAAACAAGTTTCTGATTTTGAAACAAAAACGTTTTAAATCTCCTATGAAACATACGTCAAATAAAATATTTTAATTTTATTTCATTATTAATATTTTTATTAATTATTCCTTCCAATTCATCCATTATGCAACTAACGCGTAGAGGAATGTGCTTCTCTCGGGAAAAAACAGGAATTTTTACAGTAATTAAAAATTTATTTATGATAATAAATTGGGTTATAACTAATTTTAATAGAGAAATCAATTATCAATATAGACCAAACCTATTGAGAATGTTAATGATTAACACAACGATTGATCTTTGAAAGAGGATCTTTGCCATAATTCTAGAAATACAAAAACTGAGACTTATTCAGGAGATCACGAAAAATTAGATTAAAAGCGACAAACGGTTCATTCTGGGTTACTACATCTATATTTATAAAGTAGCCCCTCTCGGAGGAGAAATAAACTATAGAAACAAATTAAATAGTTTCACGTTTTTTACAGAATAATTTTGCGTACAACTTTCCACTCATTAAATATTAAAAGAATTAAAGAATACGATGGAAAAACGGTAAAAAAATATATATATTAAAATCAGTAATTTTTAAATTATTAATTTCAAATGTTTGGAAAATGATACATTTTCTATTGAAGATTGTTTGATAGGCAAATAAATCCCATAATTGATTTTCCAGAAAAAAATTTAATTTTAGATTATTCATTGAAATAATTTCTACGCGAATTGCCGACATATTCTATCAAACATTTCTCTTTGGAAGAAAAATTTTAGTGTTCTATGGAAAATCAATTTATTTTAGAGCTGTTTGAAAAATATTTTATCAAATTGAATTTAAAATCAATAAATAATTCCATTAAATTCAACAGAAAATCACTATTTATTCGATCTACTGAACCGTTTTCAGACATAAAAACAACACTTGTCCTGTCTTATAAAAATGATGAACATGCAATCGATTGCCCAACACTTTTATCTTTTATTATTTATTCAATTTTTGTTTTTATTGAGATATATGATGGTAGAGATTGTTAGTTTGCCACACAGCCGGCTTCTAGCCATGTGGGACATATACAGTTGTCTATAGTGGCCCTTTTCAAAGGTTTTGAAGAATTTTCTTTAATATAAATGGAATTTATTTAGTTATTATTTGGATTTCAAAAGATTTTTTTCAATATAGTAAAATATATTGACGATTTACTACTTCCTTCTTTTTAGCGAGTTCCGCTCGTGCGTTTTGTACTTGTCGCATAACACTAATCCAGACGATACATAAAGACACAACGTGCACTAGTCTTATTTGACCTTGAGTTGATTTGTTTTGAAGAAATTAATAAATATTAATGTGCATACGGTCACGACGCCGCAGCGCCAGAATAGTGACAGACCTTTCCAATGTCTCATAGAAAATCGTCACAAGACCTTTAAAATGGATGGATGGCTAAAGCGACATTTATTGATCGATCACCGAACCCAAGGCAGTACCAATGGTACTACTGCTTCACAAAATAACGCAGATGAAGGATCTACAAATTCTTCGAAACCAATCGCGATGCATGATGTGTCAGTGCCAATTGTCGGTACCGCGGAGATGGATTCAGGAGTGATTCCTATGGCNCGGTTCTCGACTTTCGGTTAAGTAGTACAATGGGGATGTTTCGGTATCCCTTTACTTATTGTACGAAAAGTGTTTACACAGGCAAAGCTCTACAGAATCATGGTTCGAGGGATCATGACTGCTCCTTTCTGACTGGGAAATGGAAGTGTTTCCGTGCAGTGAAAGTTCGCATTCTTGCATCTAAAGCCATGCGAGAAAGTCAACAGGCTCTTTATTGTCTATTTATGGTTTCTCTACCCTGTACATCAATGCTGGTACCGTAGTCTCTATAATACTCAGTTATCCGTGCAGTCGGGAGAGGCTTAAATAAATATTATTTAATTGACTTTATTTTTAAACTTAATGCTATATTTTGTAGAAATAGTGGTGGTTAAATATTCACTATTCTCTAATTAAAAAATATTCATCAGACCTTGCTCCATTTGACTACTATTTTCCTTAATTTGAACAAATTTTGATTGGAAAAAAATTCATTTCCAAAGATGTCGTAAAAATGGCCTTCAAGGAATTTTTTAGATTATCGCCTACTAAATTTTTATTCAAATTACCTCAACAAATTTCCGGTCAAATGATAAAAGTGTGTCAATAATATAGGAACATACTTTGATGAAATACTTAAATATTTGCATTTGTAAATTATCAATAAACTTTAACTTTAGTTTTTACAAATTTCATACTTAACGACCTAATATGTTTCGAGTACATAATGAAATTTTTTTAAAGTGGACCTTAACACTTACTAAAACCAGAAAATTTATGTAAAAAACCTAATAAAATTTGCGTAGGGCGGTAAACCAAAAAATACACTATATACTAATATTGTCTTCAACAGAAATAATATTTAAAACAGCTTAACAATTTTTTAATGTCGATTCAAGCAATGTTTTTCTACAAAGTTCACTTTGTGACATCCGAATTTTCCTATTTTTTGCCAATAAAATACATTTTAATGTAATCTAATTTTTATATAAGTTTTTAGGGAAGTGACAAATGAACAATATATTCAGAGAGATTATATATTTAACTTCAGTGTAATATATTATTATTATTACTTTCTCTTAACATTTTTTATTGTTATTTTTGATCAATTGATAGTGTATCGAATTTATGTGCTTTTATTTTAATGATTACTTATATTATTTCAATCAATAAAACATGAATAACTTAATTACTGATATTTCTGGAAGAGTCGATATTTATGTGCTAGCCGCTCCTAGGAATGCTCTTCAATGGGCCTTATCATTGAAACAGAAGTCAACATAAAATATATGTTTTATTAATTGTTTTAGAATTTAGTTTTTAACTTCCTGTTTATATGTTGATATTGTATGCTGGAGACGACTTCAAATAGCTTTTGTACTTTAAAAAATTTAAAATAAATATTCTAATTAGTTTTTAATTATTGTTTTGAAAAAAAGAACATTGTTACATCGAAAGTATCCTTAATTGACCAAAATAACCGTCTCCACAAGTTTCTCTATCGGAAGGACATTTTGTATACTTTATATCTATTAGGTTGGTCGAAAAATAATGGCGGTTTTTGAGCTTTATACTTTGTTTATCTACTTTGATATGTATATAAGTTTAAATGCATTAGTGTTAGATATTATTTGAAATCTTATGC
>MQRK01045203.1:0-13115 GCA_001938485.1 Girardia tigrina | reverse complement strand
TAATAATGTGTCCCCCACTGTAATTGGAATCTCATATACGAAGAGAGAAACTAGTCTTCCTCAAATACAAATAAAGAAAGTGAATTACGACAATCCATTAGAATCATTAAAACAGAAAGTCTTCTGAATTTCACATCCGTTTTTTTACTAGAATAATAGTTCGATTGTTGGTTTTCTCAACCCAGCTAGCTGAAGCAAACCTTTTAGACTATATTGTCCAAGCGTTGGCAAGCAATTTAACTTTTCTATGACCGTTTCCAATCTCGAGTGTATTTTTTGTGATCGTAATTATCTTTTTTTATCCCTCCTTCCGTTAGAGTTTTTGATCAATAAGATAGTTTCGTTGATCATTATTTGTTCTCCTTTTCATTCATATCTAAAATTAAGAGATCTTAAACTCAAAATTATTGTATTTTTGGATCCCTTTCTGTTATTCCAACCATTCGAAATATCTGGTCTTCAGTTACCGATTAAAAACTCCTGATGTCAACTTATCAAAGTTCTAACAAGAACGATTCTGTTTTCACTGAAACAAATCTATCTTAGACATAATTTTTGTGTTATTTCTCATTCTTCACTTCTTACCTCCAACTCTTCCTATATCTAACTGTGATTCAACTTACGTTTTTCTTATTGTTCATTCCTTCATTATTGTAGTTATATAGTTACATTTTATTAAACTATTTATTTACTAGGAAAAAACCCGTCATGTATGACGGGGGAGTTAAATTTCGTCTTTGAAAGTTTCTGTTTTAATTAAAAAATCGTTGTTATAATTAATTATTTATTGTTTTCAATTGGGTGTTTAATTTTTTAATTTTTTAAAATTTAATTTTTTTTATTTTCTTTACTAACCCTAACCCTTACACTAACCTAAACCCTAAAAAATCAATAACACTAACCCTAACCCGTAAAACAATTTTTGCCACAAAAAATTAAATTAATTTAATTATCTACTTACAATTGTAGGTAAATAACATGAGCGTTACGCAAATGAAACATTGGGCTTTTATATATATAATAATTCATGTATTTACTTATTTCACTTTTTTTTATTTATTGTTACACGTGTACTCAGGGACTTTAATATATTTTGATCCTTTCATGTAGCACACTTTAGAAAAAGATTTTTCAATTTAAAAACAAATCGTTCAAATCCATATTTATACATTATTAAAAATGATAAAATCTAAATTATCTTAGTAAAATATAACTATGTAATTATTATTTAACCGGTAAAAATTAAACAAGTAGATAAAAAGAAGGTTAATCTTTCGACCATAAGAACAAGAAATTAAGATCGTTAAAACAAGATAAATAACAACAACTAATTACTTTACTGATCAACAAATTTCCTCCGAAAATAAATAATGAAACGATAGTCACAGAGTTATCGTCAGTTCTTCGAAATAGATAGTTCGTTTGCTTGTTTTTCTTTTGATTTTTTCCTGGCAATGATTCCAGAAATTGTTAGATCAACCAAACCAATTATTGTGTGTGGTTCTGAGATTGCATATAAACAGTCGTACGCGTACTAAATATTGGGAATCTAAATTCGTTATCCCTGCTTCAATTATAGGAATTTGTCAGTTTTGTCAGATAAATTTTTCTGTCTAATCGAAGTTTTCCAATATCTTTTCTTTGATTTCATTTAATGTAACAGCGTTGTTACATGACACAAAGTTATGTATGTACTGTTCTTCGAAACTGTACCTTTGATTCTTGGTTGAATAAAAATTTCCAAGAGATTTTCAGAGGGGTAATGATATTATACAAGTTTTAACAAATTTGCTTTCACCTGCTTGGCATTTTATTGTCAAGTTAGATCCTGGTTAGAAAAAACAAGAGCAAAGGAAAAATTAATTTAGTTGGGTGTATTGTTATTATAATAAAATATTACTTTAATTTTACGTTGCTTTATCTCTTTTATATTTTTAAACTTATTATAAATATTATTTTTGTAATTATGTTAATATTACTTTACAATATTGTTAATATTAATTTGCAAAAAATGAAATATTGTAAATATTAATTTGAAAGACCCGGTAATATAAAACTAACATTCATAAGACGCTGTATGATAAATGACTTAATTTTCCAATACTCGTAAAAACCATGTTTACTTAAAGTGCGATGAGTCGTGTATGGTGATGCTACATCCCATGTAGTCGAAATTTGGGCAGTGATACTGTTTTGGTGCAAACGACATGACGTAAAATAGCATGATCGTATTCTCATCGGGGATAACGCACTTTGAACATAAAAACGTTCTATTGCTCAGCAGCCTTTGGCTCCCTTCTCCCCATCCCAGTTTCTTCGCTTCAATATCTCAAATACATCTACATCACTTTTTAAGAATACTTCCTTCTACGCTGTTTCTATCTCATTGAAATCACTCTTTTGTGCTCTACAAATTTATCCAAACTTCATATGCCTTACGTTCGAGCAGCATCGACATCACCATCGCAAAATCCTCGTTCACTTCTTCGGCAATGACTTTGGGCCAATCGATCGACTTCCAATATCTTCCTTTCTTTTGAACTGTTTGACCGTTTTTTATAAAATTTTCATCTTAGCTTGTAGCGACAATAAATCAAAGAAAATGCTGGTTTAATGTTTATACAAACTCAACACAAATTTCGCGTTATAAGTTGACGTGATTAAACAAAACTGTCCTTTAAACAATTCTTTGTTATTATATTAAAAAATAAAATAATCATAAAACTGTTTCTTTATACTTTATATTTTCTAGTATTTTTCAAATTAAATAATTAATTGCAAACGATGATCAATGAAGATCGAAACATCTACAGTGGTAATATTTTAAATACGCCTTATCCAATGTGTGTTTTGATCCCTTCTGAATCTTTTAATTTTTTTATATTTATTTAATTTATAAAATCTGCAAGAACATTTGGTCTTTCTTAATTTTTGCGTCAGTATTTTTACTTTTATCACTTTTATAGATGTATAAATCATTTATTTATGTTATAAAAATGTTGTTTTTTAATATAATGCTTTACATTTTTCATAAATATTTTTTTATATAAATTCTGTTTTTCTTTTGAATTTATATAAATTTTAATAATCATCAGATAATGTTCAATTAATTAGTTATATTCAGAAAACCAGAATTTCAAACTAGGTAATAAAAAGCATTTTTATTTATTTATATTAAAAATAGATTTCCTTTTCGTATTATTATATAAGGATAAATAAATTTACATTAAAACATGGTCCCCCTGAATATAGCATAGACCTTGCTTTTCAGTTTGGTCTAACGATTTAGTCGCTATCGTAAGCAAAGAAATTTAACCTGAAGTTTTTAATCGTATTTTTTCTCGGTATAACATTATTAGATCTAAATAAATATGCAAAAATAATATAATTTTTATTCATTTATGGTTAAATTACTTTTGATTTGATGAACTTATTGCTAAGGATTTCAAGAAAAACCTTGACAACTTTGTGGAATTCATCGTTGGAAAATCCAGTCGACAGAATAGTAATACTAGTTGTAAGTCTACAACGAACAGTAGCAGAGCCGTGACGAGTCGGTCTTGGCTCATGGCCCAGAAGCCGGATATTATTCGGGGCTGTGAAAACAATGTATCATTTTTTATATGCGATTTCTTAATTTTTACACCATATTGTGCAGTTTATAAACACCCAAAAAATCGAAAACTGGAATACAAATTGCGAAAATCGAACTCTGAGATCTGCGTTCAGTGAACCGAGTAGAATGATAATATCTGAACAAAGTAATTTCTTTTTTAAGTTTTAACAAACTTATCAAACTTTATCAAACCATCCAATTTCATATTATAAAGAAAAAATGATTGTTATAAAATGCATTTTCTTAGATGTCGTCGCGAATCGGAATGAGCATCATATAAATTTCAAAGCAGATGGAAAGTTTAATGAAAGTATTTGATTGAAGTTTTTGTAGTTATAGAATGTTTTATTTTAATAGCTTGCTTGTTAAATGCATCATTTAATGTCGTTCTCAATTTAATAATTAATTAATAATTTAATAATATTATTATACCTAATAAAATGGAATGGACTTTAATATTGCTCGTTTAACAAAAATTTATATTTGCTATTGATATCGTATAAATATTTATATAGCTTAAATATTATCAGTATTATATTTAGATATAACTATATATTTTCTTTCCGAATTACAAACCAAACATAAAAAAGAAAATCTTACAACTTGACTTGTATTAACATTTTTCAAGTTGAACGATAATTCCTCAACCACAAATTATAAACATAATCAAAGCCCAACCAGTTAGTTCTCTATCGGTCGTACCTTTGTAGGTCACACAAAAGCGGTATCGCGTCAATTCAGCGCTGAGACAAAAACCTCCAGAACAATGTGAATGAGATAAGTTTGTTCTGTTTCGTGATTTACACTTATTAGACATAAAGAATTATAATAACCATATAACGGCATTGAAATACTTTTTAGATAGGAGATAGTATGTAGTATATGTAATATATAGTATATATGTAATTAGATAGTATATTTAATACAGTAGATATGTAATTCAGTGCAGCTACAATTCAGCTAAAAATGTTAATATATAAATAAATCGTAAGAACTTTTGATTTATAATTTTTAAACTATAAATCATGTATAATAATCATATAATGTTCCCGTTTGGAAACATTTATCTAAAAGTACAAAATAAAGTTAATATAACTGTTCCGGCCAATCCCCGAGTTGCCCCGAGGAGCGGTCGGTTTTGGCAGTAGCGGGATGCAGCGGATCATGTGAGCGCCCAGTCTCGAATAAGATATATTGGGCCCATAAATTGATAAGGAAATCACACAGGGTTCTCTTGACCGTTGAAGAAATCTTATCATCGTTATAATTTCAAAAATTCAGTAACTTTGGACCACTTAATTTATTATTATCTGTCGGTTCAGAATTGTCAAATTTGAAACGATCCAAGAGAATAATATTTATGAGGACATATCAATTTTCGACACTGAGAACTGACAACAAATCCCAAGAGGAGTAACGTAAAAATTGAGCTTTCAAATTAACAAAAAAAAATTAACAAGAAAAAACTTATAAAAAATCAATATTCAAAATTTTAATTTTTTATACAAAAAAGAGACAAAAAGAAGAAAACTAAATCTTTTTTTTATTTTCAAATTAGAATAAACAGAAGACAAAAAACTAAGAATTAAAATATTTTAATATTTTTTGAGGAATCACTTTGAACATTTAGGCATGGTTTATAATGCTTAATTAACAATGCTTCAGTGATTATCCTCTCCTTATAATTGTCAAAATTTTTACATAAGACACTAAATTCCTTATCACTCCCTACAATTCAAAGGGATCGAGAAAATATAGGGAGTGATAAGGAATTTAGTGTTTTATGTAAAAATGTTGACAATTATAAGGAGAGGATAATCACATTATTAAGAAATAATAAGTATTTTAAAAATAATAGACAGTATTAAAAATTATAGAAAATATTAAGATTTCAGAAAAAACTTTCATTGTCGATAATACTGTTTTACACTGAAGATAGGTTTCTGACAAAACAATGTTAAGTGAACAAATAAATTTTATACGAAAAAACTAAATTGATCACACATTCGCCTATTTTTAATCATTTATTGTGAAAAAGTAGTAAAATAGTTCAATACAGCAATCTGATAAGAATCAGTGCTAACATTAAATAAAAATTAATAATTCAATTCATTAAAAAAATGTAACAATGCTTAAATGTAATGCTAACATGTTACCTTCAATAAAACTAACTTAATTTAAATTGCTATCATTATCACTTTCAACAATTAGTCTTCTTTTATTAGCTTGTGCAAAATTATTATCATCACCTGATAATATTTCGTAACAATTTGTGGTTGATATAGAATTGATTTCAGTTCGGGAGATTTAAAAATAAAATCTGTAATTAACGATTGTGATTTATTTTTAGTCAAATCTTTATAAAATTCTTCGTATTGAATCAACGATTCGTTAATAATTCTCTGAAATCGAAGAACTAGTTCAACATTCAGATCATGTTATTTGAAGTAGTTTTTCTATTGGCTCCCATGTCGGGGATGTAGTACCTCTAGGTCGTGAGTGGAGGGAACATAATGGAATCTCACTATAATTGCAACCAATCATTTTAGTCCCTATAGATTCAAATTGCTCCTTCGTTTAATCTTCGATAATACAACATCGATAATTATCTCCAATTATTTTCCATTTTTGAATTTGAACACAGAACGATGTTTCAAATTTAAAATATCCAATCAGTGGTCGAATGTCTCTTTCACCATGAGTAAATTTACACAGTCTACTATATTCCCACATGCCTTTAAGACAATTTTTATAACTCTCGAGATATCTTGTCCCCATGACAATTGAGGATGCCTAGTAATTCCAGATCATCACCAAATATGACATCTGAAATCTGTACAAGTGATGAATAATCTAAATCGCTCCTCATGACTCAAACAATTGAAATCAAATTAACCAAGCAATATCATTTTTTAACAATCCAATTTTATTTTTATCACAATACAACTATCTCTATTTTTTCCAAATTTCACCATATTCACAATATCTATCATTTTCTATCACGTACATTTTTAAACGACTTTGAAATTTTTTCTTTGTCAAGGATAAAAATAAAAGTTGAAAAATAAATCACAAGAAGTTATGAGATACATATAAGTTTATATCTACCTTCTAATTGTTCTGTTCTTAATTTTAGCGCTAAATTCTTCACTGAGATTAAGAATGATTTAATATCGAACATAATTTAAATTATTTAATTGTAAGTCGATTAATTAAAAGTTGAAGTTTTAACCCGTCAAGCGCTTATGACGAATATATTTGCCACAGCAAATGTATTAGATAGTGCTTAAGACGAATATATTCGCAAAACATAAAACGTGTTTAACTATATGGATGATTCGAATATATTTTCTTCAGTGTAAACATATGAAAATAGGTTTTGTTCTTTAGGTTTTGCGTAGTCATACGATTTCGCCATTTCGTTTGACGAAATTCGCCACTAGACGGGTTAACACCAAAATGTTATTAGTATAACAGAATGATTTATACAAAAAGATAATTAGACAAAAGGATAAACGAATAACTAACTTATTATTTCTTTAATATGGGAATTTTCAAAATTAATTTTACAACATTACTTTTATTAAAATTTTATCCTTTAAAATTTCAAAATAATTCTTTTGTTTTAATTCAATCTAGAAATCTTCAAAATTAATTTTACAATATTATTTTTATTAACATTTTATCCTTTAAAATTTTGTTAATATTCTTTTGTTTAAATCCATTTTAAAAATCTTCATATCGGAATTTTTCAAATTATAAAATTTTCATTTTTAATCGTTAAACATATAATTTCTTTGATTTTTAAAAAAATCTTTACTAAAATTTTCTACTTTATTACTTCATTTCATTACTTTCATTAAAAAAAATCTTAAATTAAACTTTTTCACTTTTGTTATTATAAAATTAATATTTTTTTATAATAAGGTTTCAATAATAAAATTATCATTTTAGATTTTAATTTCAAATATTTTCAACTATTTGAAATGTTTTAATTTATTAAGAATATTGAAAATTCCTGTAAGAGATCTTAAAGACTAAAATTCAAAATTTTATGTGAGCTCCCCAAAATGCTAACAATTTACATAGTAATAGATTATGAATAATTAAGAAGAATTTTGACAGTTTTTAACGCCCTTTGTTCCTCAGAACTTTTAAATGCTTTTTTTTAAGAACTTTTAAGTGGTACCAGAGAGTTGTTAAAAATAAAAGGATTATAAATAAACAATTTCGTATGTACATGTAATATCGAAATTTGCTTTTTTTAACAGTTTTTTTTTGAAATTTTGATTTTAAAAACCGTGTTAGATCGAAAATGTGTTAAACGAGTACCGTATAAAATGAGGGATATGTGTATTTTTATTTTGATTTTTATTAGGATTTTTAAAATCATTTTAGGAATAAAGAGTAATAAAAACCTTTTGTTCCAGAAACACAATTTTTGGTTGAGTTCGAAATAAAAATTTATCTGCACATTTTTTATCAAAAATATGACTGCTATAATTGTCTTAGTTCTTTCTATTTATGTGCCTAGAACTCTTAATAATCCATATTTCTTAATAACTCAAGCCTAACCAGATGTTATCCGAGTCCTTTCCTATAAGGGTAAGTGTATAAAGAAATGCCTCATGTTTGTTATGGCAGGTTTGTATTTTTCCTGTGCCAATCAATCGGGGTCATTGTCACACTTGTGCGCTCACAATTACAATCTTCTTTTACAAACATTGTGCTACCGCATGCGCACAGCAACATTAATTCTAAATTATGACTTTGCTTCTAAGTTACAAAAATAGCGGTCATATAACATTTATGCTACTTTCTGTGGATGTTCGTCAACTTCCTCCGCCCAAGGAATGTGGTCAGTGTTTTAATATGTTTGTTTTAGCGAATTTTTATTATATTTTAATAACAAAATCATTTGTATATTTGAGGAGACATATTTTATTCGAATTTTTTATTTTTTTTTATTGTTTGTTATGTAAAAACATGTTTGAAGAGAAATAAAATTTGGAATTAATAAACCAGATCGTCGATTAAATGTTGCGTGAAGGATAAAAATGATTAAGATTGAATTAATTGGAAAATTTTCATGTCCATTCGTTGTGTTTGTTCCTGTCTTAAAAAAATAAAACTTGTTTAACGCAAAATGCATTTTCTCTCATATGTCTCCATTTTGATACAAATGAATGAATCTAAGAGTGGTGCAGCAACTATTCCGTATGGCGTCTGTGTTCTTCAAGCACTTCTGAATGACAATCAACCTCTAAATAAGTAATAGTTCGTTATTTATAAACACCGAAATAGCATCCGTCGATGTACACAAACGAATACATATATGAATGTATATTGTTAATGTATGTGAAGTAAGAAAAGTTTCATTTGAAGATTGTTGATTGTTCGACTGATGCATCTCTTACTGACTGCCTCCTTCCGCCAGAACCGTTCATTTCACTTTACTTATTAAATAGTGTTTATTTTATCTTTAGTTTTTATTCAAAATTTTACTTATTTGGAAAATTTAGTTTGATTATGTCAAATAGAAGTAAGTAGTTAATGATTGTTATAAATCTCGAATTTATCTACTATTTTATTACATTTGCAAATGTTTACTGAGTATAAATTTATCATTGTATCTTTTTTACACTGCCTTTATGAGAGATAAATTGGGATAAATATGATAAAGTTCGTCTCAAAGTCCATTTCGGGTTCCATGATGAAGTTTCTTTTAGGAAGTAGTTTTCCCATTTAGGTCATTAAATTATTATTATTATTATTATTATCATTAATAATAATAATAATATTAAGAACACCAATATGACATTTTGTATTTTTATTATTATTATAAATTTGATTGTCCTCGAGACAATCTTTGTCAAAGCTTTCGTACATTTGCATCCTTCTAATTTATTAATGACTTTAATTCTATTATCTGAGTAAATTGAGATTGAATAATCATTTATATATGTAAAAACACTGCAAAATATTTCCTACAAATTTTATAGGTTAAAAATTTAAATAAATACTAATTATTTAAAAAATATTAATTCAATTTATTTATATCAAATTGTAAATAAAATTAATCAACTTATTTTAAAATTTTACAACCATTTTAAATTATAAAACCATTTAAACATTATATATTTTCAGGTAATAAAAATTAAAATATTAATCAGTCATCTGGGTAGGAGAGACACAATTCCGACACAGTTCAACATTCAAAAACAAAACATCAAAAATTCCAAATATTTATCACAATTATTATTAGTATTATTAGTATTATTATTATTATTATTATTTATTTATTTGTATTTTTTGTAATTTTATTTAATTATTCTTTGATTTTACATAACAAAATATTTAACTATCTAAAAGCCTAATTATGTCCTTGTGTCGTAATAAAACCATAGAATATCTTGTCTTACAGATGTCAGATTTGATAAACCAAAGGTATTGTGAAAAACTTTTTAATTCTCATCAAACAACATTGATGAGGTTTCTTTTATTTAGAAAATAGAGAAAAATCAGCAAAATGTTAATATAAAATTGTGTAGTTTGGTTGAGAGGTTTTATCCTAAAAAAACACTTTTATATTTAATAAATAATAATCAAGTTTTAATTTAATTATATGAGATTTATTCCATCTTATGAGAGTAATTTCCATCACTTAACAAAAATATAAAAGAATCAAGATTCACAAAGTAAGTAAATAACAGATTAAAGTAAATAATAATTATCACAATAAAAATTTATTACTTTGGTCGTTGGATGATATTCAATAACTGTCTTTATCACACAGCCCGCAACAAAATAGTTGAAAGTTTTCAGTAACAATGGACGATATGAGAATTAGCTGAAACGGATAAATCTTCTTCTTTTTAGATTAATAGGCTATTTTCTTAAGATGAGATCTTTGTCAACAAAAATAAACAAATCTCCACTTTTTCTTTTCACAAATAAATTAAATAAATCAGTGAATACAACCAAATTTCAAAAGTCGACGGTACAGAGTAAAAAAAGAGGATAGTTTAAAATTACTTTTACAAAATTATTTCTGATCATCGATCAATAAATCGATTATATTTTAAATTTTTAAATTTTAATTTTTTAAATCATCATCATAACGATGTAATGTCTTTATGATGATAATAGAATACATATAATAAAAATAAATAAACATAATAAATAAATACACATAAATATAAATAAACACAATAAATATACATCCTAAATAATGATAATTTAATACATAATATAATAGTAATAAGATAAATTATTTATGAGAAATACAAATAGAAATATACATAATAACTATACATAATAAATAATAATAATAATATAATACCTAATATAATAATGATAATATGCTAAACAGGTAATAAGGAATAATTAAAAATAAGTACGTGTCAAATTGTGGAATATTACAGTTATAATTAAAATTAATACATTTAAAACGAATTATCGATTATAATATTTCTAGCTCCAACCAAATTAAAAGTCTCAAACCGTTTGTTCATACATCCGTGTGGTTCTTCAAATAGTAAAAATAAACATCAAAATAAAATTATTTTTCTTTTCAAAGAACTATTTTCTATGAATAAGAATAAATTAGGTTCAAAGAAAGAGTTCTCTTTTATTTCTAATACTTTATTAAATCTATTTTAAAATAACTAATAGTTAATACCATTTTATTTTACTTAAAAGAAAATATCATCAGTGGCACCAATGAAAACAGGAAAGAATAAGGCATTCTAGGAGTCAAAGAGCATCACCAGTAGGGGTCCTATGTGTAAAAATCACTTCACAAGATAGTTATTCGTTATATGATAGTTATCCATTGGTAAACTGATTTTACTGTTGATTATAAAAGTCCCAGAAAAAAACACACTTACTACGTTAAATAATTATGTATTATCAACACAATTCAACTAAGAATTAACAAAAATATTCAATATCAACAGAATAAAATAAAATAATAAATATAACCTCACAATAATTTTTTTTATGATATTGTCGATTATTATAAAGGGATAGAGTCTCTTATTCTGTGATATACCAGTTGTAGATTGGTTATTCTTATTATAGGAACAATGTTAAATATTTCGTTGGTTACTTGTAATAAAATTTATAATGTATTTTTGGACAAATAAAAAAAATTAGTTCAAAAATTAATGTACGAATCGTCAAAAGGTTTCAGTAAATGGAGTTTGAAACGGAAATAAAGAATCTGTTGGATTTCAACGGGTGTTTCCGAATTTTCCGAAAGAAGGGAGCATCTGGGCCCATAGAGATGCCTTCGGACTCCAGGATACACAAAACGCATTCGATTTCTGATTTATAATATCGATTTTGTTTTCTTTCACACAACACAGTGAGACCGTATCGTTCAAAACCATTAAACACGACTCTTTCTCATTTGGATGCCACCGCAAATCGACCAACTGGCTCTCGGTATTTGGTTTATATTCACAAAATTTCGATTCTCCACTCTCCAGCAGCGATCTCTCGACATGGAACAGCCCGACAGTCGCCAATCGACCATCATCGGTTACCAAGGCGACCAGCAGAATCGATTCATTGCAATTAAACTCGATCCAGGCGGTATTCAACTGGAATTTGATCGAGAAAATCGGATCGACACTCACGAATTTGTCTTTCAAGTCGACCGATTCAACACTCGCTCTTTTGTACAAGGAGATATAGCAGAAATTCACATCGTTGTTGGCGATCGACGCCAATAATCCTGCCCGACAATCGATTGCATTATATCGGGTGTTTTTCGTGTATTTAGTCGATGACGGTTTGAATGGATGAAGCGTTTGAAAATTAACGTTTATCGAATTCGATTTGTCGTTAAATCTTTCGAATCTTTCACAGAATATTTTAACCATTTCAATATCGATTTTTAAATTGATTGATTCACATTTCACTTTGTAAGAATTAATCTTAATGGAATAATTTTCTCTAAAAGCATTGTGCTTTCTATTTAAATCATTATAAGTTTCATCCAACACCGACATTCGCTGATCATACAGAAACACTGTGCCGTTTATTTGATTATTTCTATTTAAATTTTGATCTAAAATCGATTCGAGTTTGATAATATCGACGAGAAGAATCGGCGCATCGAAAGTTGCATCATTTAATGTTTTTGTAATTTTAATATTTGCGGTCTTTTTTAACATCGCGATTAGCATAATCCAGCATCCAGAAAAGAAATTCACTCTTTAATCAAATCAAACGATATTAAGTCACGTATCAAATTTATTTTCATCACTCAAAAACACACCCGTATTTACAGGTATCTCATTTTACTCCAACAAAACAAAACTCAAGGTAATTTTTTACAATTCTCAAAAATATTACAATTAACATTTTTTAACACTGCATTTTTCCAGAATAGAACAATTTTTTTTACAATTATAAAATTTTTTCTTTATAAAAAAACCAATTACAAAATTATATATATATATATATATATATATATAATTTTTCTGTCTTT
>MQRK01045107.1:0-29374 GCA_001938485.1 Girardia tigrina | reverse complement strand
AATATTTAATCAAAAACTATATTAATCAAAGAAGGATGACCACTGAAAATTGTTGTGAAGAATCTGTTTGTGTTGTAAATAAATGTTTGCATTCAAATTGTGATGTTGTTAATAACTTGAAAAGTAATAAAAATAAAATATGCATTTAAGCATTTAAATGGTTTATGTATACTTAACAAGGAAAACACAAACATGCAGTGCAACAACAAAAAACAGTATAGAAAGAAGCGTTCACAAACTTTTGCACCTGACTGTATATGTTTATGTGTTTTGATTGCTTTTTTGACAAGACTTTCACAACACCCGGTATATATGTGTGCCACATATTTGTTTGACAATTTTTTACCCACTTTTCATGGTCGGATTGAGCTGAACTACCTAATCTCCTAATCATATATATTCATATTTATGTTAAAATTAAATATATATATATATATATATATATTGATTTTATATATTAATAAAACAAAGAAATGCCTTTTAAGTAACCATTTATTATTTCACAATTCACGGCACATTTCGTTCTTTTATCTGAACATCATTATGTGGATCATTGATAGAAAAGATTTATAAAATTTCCAAAATAAAACCCAAAAGGAGTCTGTATTAAACACAGAATATTTGTCAACATTCTGATTGGATAATATATTAAAAATATTTTGTAAATATATTTTAAAAATAAACTTAAAATACTAAAAATATTTATTTTAACATACTAATATCTTAATTGATTTAAAAAAATTATACTAATATATTTTTCAAAAAATATACTTTTAATAAATTAAAAACATTTTTTAACTATTAAAAAATACTAATATAATTAATAAATAAATATATTTTTTAAAATATTGTTACAATTAAAATTAAGATTTTTTCCTAATATAATTAATTAAAAATATATTTAACAAAGATTTTTAAAATTAAATATAAATAAATTTGATACAATATAATAAATTAAAATATATATAGTTAAATATTGAAATTCAAACATGATTCACTTATCAAAATGTTAAATAAAAATATTTAATAAAATTATTTTGCATAGAATTTTTAACATAAGAAGTTCTACGTTAGAACTTACTTAATATTTTAGAATAATATTTAAATATTTTATAACAATTTGAAAAATATTTTACATTAACTCTGGTATATAACATACAAGGATGAAGAGGGTTTATTCAAAGTAATGATTTAACTGAGAAATTATTTACCGTGTTCTTCAACCATGAGAATATTTACTTGGACGATCATTTCCTTACACCACATTCATTTAGAAAGATAAACATCATAGTTATTATATGTATTTCTTACACAATTTTCAAACATCCCTTTCTTATTTGGTGAGACATTTCATAAGGACAATGTAATGATCAAATGTAAAAATATCGGAAGAGAAGGATGTCAAAAGTTTAATCATTGACCCAAAATATGTTTTTGCAGTAGACCAGTTTAAAATATCATAAATAGGATTGAAAATCTGTTTTAAACTTTCAATTGAAAAATATAAATTACAATATATTAATTTATAATATTTTTTATTTTTTTTCATTTATTAATATACGATTTTTATCTGCATTCGACAACAGATCATTTGCAGATTGGAATTAGTTTCAATAGAATGGATGGAGTGTCCAGCAGAATTATCTCGGGAAATATAAATTTTAGATTGATTGATAATATAATAGTCATTAAAAAATTTTTAAAAGATTTTATATTTCAAACAAGTTATTTCTAAGAAGTGCATTTCTAAATAAATCTTTTATCACCCTATTAGAAGAGCATTATGAGAATTTGATTTCCGTGGTGTTTTTATTTTGTATATATGATTGATAAAAAGTAGTTACTGAATGTAAGTCATTATTTTTTCTATAAATTAGTAGAATGAAGATAAGATAAAGAATGAAGATAACACAGTAAACTTAATCATTAATAATAATTTAAAAAGAAATATAGATATTTATAATGTACATACTAAACAAATAACAATTATAAACCGAAAGATCCTTTATGTAATAAAAAAGAAGCATGAATTTGCTAACACAACTAAATGATCACAGCAAAAGGAAAGTCATAACTAGGAAGTAAAAGTTTGAATAAATTTATAAACATTGACTTCGAAATTCGAAATTTTCAATTTTAATGGTATGAGAAAATTGAAGGAGAATTTGTTGGTTGTAGTCTTTCAGGAAATGATTCAGTTAATTAGTGATTGTTGGATAAAATTATGGACTATAGATATAATATTTCTTAACTAGTAGACTGTTATGAAAAAATTAGATTTTGAAGTACGCTGTTTATAAATTGACAAACTTAAATATAAAACTTCGCAAGAATAACACATAAAACTTATATACTCTGACGAAAGCTGCAATATTATATATTTACTTGGCACGTTCAATAAGTATCCAGATTAAGTGATAAAGGAAAGCAACACGTACGATATATTTTACCCTATTATCAACAACGGTAAGTAAGTTTTAATTTTAAACATAAGATGAATGGAACATCAATGAAACAGTTCCAAAATGTTATTATAGAATAAAATTTGACTTTGATCTTTCAAGAAAAGTTTCCCATTCCGTTTCAAATATGCAGCACTTTGGTAGATTTTCGATCTCCAATGTTTCTTCATAGATAAAAGTCACCGAGCGTGATATCATGACTGTGAAGATGGTGATCTAAAATATCAAATCTTTTTCTTTCAATCACTGTCCTTGTTTTCACACTTTTTTGGATTTGAGTTTGGCCAGGAGGAGCCATGGAGGCACATTATGTGGTTTTCAAAGATCATGTCTACATGTGTCCACATGGTTGATGAAGTAGTTAAAATTAATTCGCATATTCTTTTCAGCAAAATCTATACAAATTTTATGCAACTTTGATCCAAAAAATATCAAAATCAATGATTCTCGATAACATGTTTCAGATTTAATCTTCTTGGACTCCTTTCTGTAGGAAATTTCTATTTGCTGGACTCATGCTTTGTCTCAAGAACATACAAGGATGAAGAGGGTTTATTCAAAGTAATGATTTAACTGAGAAATTATTTACCGTGTTCTTCAACCATGAGAATATTTACTTGGACGATCATTTCCTTACACCACATTCATTTAGAAAGATAAACATCATAGTTATTATATGTATTTCTTACACAATTTTCAAACATCCCTTTCTTATTTGGTGAGACATTTCATAAGGACAACCAGCTTTCTCATCATCAAATACTGACTGATAGCCATGTTTTAACTAACTCATCCAATCGTATTTTGTGGTACAAGCTATTTCATCACCACACAATAAAATACTTTAATAACACTCTGATCCTCGAAAGGATGTAACATTATTTGACCAAAAGATTGATTATTGTTTTGTCGTAAATTGTAAGAACTTATCATATTCCCGCTACCCCGTAAAGTACGGAGCAATAGAGAAAACACATTGATTTATCAAATAACAATTTATAATAGCAAATGGATTGTTAAGGAATATGAAATGTATCATAATTAGTGCGTTTTTACATAATTTTTTATTAAATAAATAAATCAACATCCAAACTTTGTTTAAAAAAATATTTATTTATGTAGAAAAATGTAAATTGATGTATAAAGGATAAAAATAAGACGATACGTTTTGAGATAAAAATCTCATCATCAGGTCAATCCACACCATGTATTAAATCACCACATTACGCGGCACTTCAAAGTATTTAAAATAATATTTTACCAATAAATCATTGGATGAAAATTAATTTATTTCATAATTTTTTTTAAATTAGGTAAAAATAAACTAAAAGCGATCAAATCTTTTTTCGCCAACACTTATTAATTGTCGTTAGAGAAACAGACATGTTTACTATGTTGTTGCTTACTTTTGATAAAGATAACAAATCACAGCCAATCAAAAGCTAATATTTGAAATGAAACTTGTCACACTCAATATAATTCACTTATTTTAAACTTTCACATCAAATCCAAAACAATCCGAAATCTCATCAATACAATTCGACGGATATGTCTGACCATTATATATATATATATATATATATATATATATATATTATGAGGAGGTATTTTATTTAGTTCGCTGACCAAAATTTAAATGGTTTTAATAAATTATTTTGAACTGAAATCAAATTGAAAATTTAAAATATTAAGTAGAATGATAATTAAATATTTTAACTTTGAATTTAAAAATATATATTGGATTTAAAATATTAGTTTAGTAAAAAAATTAATGGATTAAAAACAGATAACGGGTAAAACAGTATTTTTAAAAATAATAATTTTATTTGTGTGAAGAATGTTTTGAATTGTGTGTTGATATTGTGCATGTTGTATGTTGATTTGGATTGTGCCTCTCCTACCTAGATGGATGATTGGTATTTTCTTTGATTCCTACTAATTAAAAATAATTTAATTTAATTTTAAAGTAAAAAGATTTAAAATAATTTTTGAATGTATTATTTATTTTTTAATGTAATTTAAAATTTTAATATTATAATTTAATGTACTTTTTTTAAAAATGTTTAGATTTAATTTTAACCAAGTAGATTCTTTATAATTAATAATTTTTATTAACAGATTTTCATCTATTGAAAATAATTAGTATGAATTCAGAAATGTATTGATCAAGAAATATGTTTAATAGTGAATGCGCTTGGGATATTAATAAATGTTGTAAAACTCATATTGAGGATGTAAATAATTAAAATTTTGTTAAAAAATGTTATTAAAATCTGTAACATTTATTTTTCAAATTTTGAAATCAATTAAGGATATGAATAAAAAGTTAAATATTTAAAACATAAAAATATTGAATATTAAATATATATAAATTAATAGTTTTCTTTTAGGAAATAGTTGAAATTTTTGTTTGAATAATTGTTATTAATAAATATATAATTGAGTTAAAATGACTTCTGATATTGACGTTACAAATACTTCTCATATATATGTATGTAAAAAATATTTGTAAAAAAATTACATTGATAGTTGAAAATTTGGTTAAAATTATAATTATATTTAAAAGCAAATTAGTGAGATTTTTAAGGCAATTAACATTTAATATGATTGCTTAAATATTCTTCCGATTGATTTTCTTTTGAAATTTATTGTAAATTAGAAAAATCTAAAATAGCATGATTTTTCCCTATTATTCATTTATCGACTTAATGGTAAATTTCCTGTTTTTAATCATTAGTGAAAATAAATCAAAATACAAATAATTATTTAATCAATATTACAAATATTATATTATTTCCATGCGAAAAATTCCCAATGATAAACTGTCAATTCAGCTGTCTTGGAATTCTGAGAACATTATTGATTGGGAAACAATTCCACAGAAATGCTGGAAATGGCATCAGTTAGAGAAGCTGGTAAAATAATATTCTTACAAACAAACCAGTTTAATTTATCATTTTATTTATTTTTCTTTTTTTTCATTTTTTTCTGTTTTATTTGATAACTGTTCAGAAAAAAAGAAATATTTTGAATTGAATATTATATTTTAGATATCTTTAAGTTTCTATAACACAAATTTATTTTAAAATTTAACATTAGATAATGATGAAAATACGTCTTATTTTATTTAAACAGAATATTGTTTTATTACTTTATTAATTGGTGAAATACACGCGCCTGAAAACAAACGTAGAATCACTAGTAGCAAAGGCTAGGACAAATACTTAAGCATCAACCCCGGAGTTAAGCTTAAAAAAATGTTCGTTTGAAATGGTAGTTGCGTTGATATCATTTTCGACATTTGAATTAGGATCAATAATTGTAAAATTTTTTATCGACACAAAATAATAATTTTTATTTCAATCAAATTTTTAACTTTCTTAATAATCGATTCGCCGGCCTTTATCTTAACAATCGAATTCTGATTAAACTAATACAAACTGAAACTTACAAATAATATTTAAATCGATTAAATTTTATTCTAAAATAATACACATTTTAAACATAAACAGTTCATTACAAAATATTTTAAATCTATTTTAATTTAGAATTGATACAATTTATTCCAAAATAATATTCATTTTAAAATTTAAGAAATTTTTAAATTTCATATTAAAAATTCATTATCATTCAAATTTATTATTTCCAGAAATTATATACTTTAAAATACATTCTTTTTCAATTGGTTCCATGTAAAAATAGCCAAGTAAAAAGAGCTAAAGTAAAAAGAGCCAAATTAAAATGAGTAAAAAATAAAAATAGAATAAAAGTTAAATAATAATTGAAATAAAATTTTACTAAAAACTGTAAATAAAAAGAATATAATAAAATTATTTTTTGATATTTTTATTAATTACTTTAAACTTTGTATTACTAAAAGAATTTTTAATTACAGATTACTAGCAATTCCTTTAAAGTAAAATCATATATCTCTTAATCCATCGAAATTCTCAACACGAGTTTTGATACTTTGAGAAAGATCTTTGTAAAATTTCCTTTGTGTGAGTACAGTTTGTCCAGAATTTGCATGAGTAATATCCAATTTGTGAATACTATGCTCTTTTTACAAACATAAAAAAAATCTCCATATATTTTCATGACACACCAACAGGAGTTGCAAAAGCTCTGTACCATCCTTCAGCTGATATGACTCTTCCGACTGGTCCATAACTTAATGCAGTTAAAATTTTTAAATGCAATTTAAAGTTGAAATCTTTATCATATTGTTGATGAATATTATTAAGAGTTTGGATCTTTCTCCAAACCGCCAGCTCAAAATGAAACATACATTCCCGCTGAGTGCGTTAATAGGAAATTTACACATGTAAATATATTAATCCTTCAAATTACATCAGTAAATGAATTAATCCTTTAAATTACATAAATTTTCAAAGTTTTTATATTCTTTTTACTTTTCTGACTCTTTTTACTTGGGTGTTTTTTACTGTTGGCTCTTTTTACTTGGTTCTTTTTACGTGCTAAGATTTTAATTATATTAAAAATAGTGAAATAAAAATTTAATTTTAATTTTTTTTATAAAATTTTAAAACTATGTTTAAAAATTTTAATCATTCTTAAATTATCCAGATTTGTCAGCGAAAAGAAAATTAACTAACTCTTTATAATAAAGAAATAATTTTTAATCAGAATCTTTGCAATAAGATATTTGGTTACTCATGCACAATTTTTTTAAAAAAATTGTTGTTCATCAAATTTCTATGATCCGATTACTGTAAACTTAACAATCAAATAATAAATTAACATTATAAAAGTCTGCTATTTATAATGACAATACATTTTTTAATATATTCTTTTCTTTTGAAGTATGAGGAGTTAGTTGATTTTCAGTTCGTTGATCAAAATTTTAATAATTTAAAAATTATTTGGAACTGAAATCAAATTGAAAATTTAAAATTAATACTTAGAATGATACTTAAATATTTTAAATATTCTTTATAAATTAATAATTGAATTAAATATTATTTTGTAAGAAATATGAGTTGATCAAAACAGATCTGATTAAGTAATTTTTAAATTAATAATTTGAGTAAAAATGATTTCTGAAATTGATGTTACAAACACCCACATGAAGAAATAATTAAAAAAATCAAACAATATAAAATTAAAAAATAATATTTTAGGAATGAATATTTAACTGAAGATATATACTACATGACAATTTTTTTCAAGATTTAGAAATTAGTTTATACCATAATGTAAAATAAAAATAGAAAGGTAAATAGTTCAAAAAATATACCACCTAGGGTTGCACATTTTAGAATTTACAAATCATTAAGCAAAAATTAATCATTTTTCGAATAGCAGGTGCAGAGAGCACCGGTATACGTTAAAATCTTCCATTAATTCATACACTAAAAATGATATACAATAAAATAAAATTATGTCTATAAAATAAAATAAATGTTTAGAAATTTATTAATTTCTAAACGGAAATAAATCTAATAAAAATATAAGAGAATAAAAATTTCAGATCGGAAATTTATTTATTATTCTTCATGTCATAACATATTGATCACCATTAAGTAATTTGACTTCTTTAATAATCTCAATTTTAGCAAAAAATGAACAATATTTGCATTATCAATTTATGGATCAATTAAAAAACAAGGTAAAATAACCTCTCAAATTGTTCGATGTGTACACTGGCGCATTGTCCTGGATAAACCGTAGTGACTTGTTATTCTGCTTCAGTCTATACTTTCTGGTGGTTGCTATGAGTTGACTGTCATCGACAGCGTTGATAGTGATGATTTTATCCGCAAAATCAATTAGAATAACAACTTAATGATCTCAGAAATCAGAAAACATCATCGCTCGTCGATGACTTGTCACCATTTTCATCTTCAAAGATGGTTTCTCTCCAGACAGTTTCTACTCTGCTAACTTACGCTTTGTTTCCGGCAAATACATACTAAGTATGATTTCATCCTCCGTAATTAAATTTGCCAGCAAAGTCTCACCATGTTGGTTCAACAAGTTCAAGTTGTTTTGACTGCATTCTAAGCGGTTTCACATCATTTCTCAAGTCATGTACGAATCTGGAGCAAAGTTTTTTGATACCCATGGATTTCAATTTGGCGTGGGCTGTACCAACACTGATGTTGAGATTTGTCGACATCATGTTGATAATAATTCGATGCTTTTATAGAACAATCTTTTTTCATCAACTGTATCGAAAATTTCTTGTGTCCGACCTGATTTTTCTTGATCAAAAGCGGATGTTCGACAACATTTTAACTCTCTGACCCAATATTTAACAGTTTTCAGAGATGGAGAGTCATGTAGGTAAGTTAACTGCAAAAGATCGTGGAGTTCACGTTTTCTTCTGCAACACAAAGAACTTGATAAAGCTGCGTTATCCGACGTCTGAAATCATTGCACATACTAAAATTCAAAATATCGCGAAAAAATTCTAATGCGTTTGATAAACTAAAATAAAATTACTGATGTTAAAACCTATAATAATTTATTTAATCACACAAAATAAAACTAAAATTTGTTATCAAATTTTGTACCTTATGTTGGGTACTTATTGAACGCACCACGTACATTATTACAGTAAACATGTATTTCACCAGAAAATGAGGTTAAGAAAATCTCATAAAAAACTTTAAAAAATTGCAAAACATGAAATTAAAATAATTAATTCTAGATTCGTTTTATAAAGCATTACAAAACTAAATAAACTTACATAAAGTTTGTTTAATATTATTTACAGGCCTTGAAAAATCTTACAATTAATGTTAGTTAAAAATTACAAATGATTGTCAAAATGAATATTTAAACATTAACTTTATTGTTCAAGATGTAGTAATAGGGGTGCGGACGGGTCGATTACCATGAGTAACGTTAATATTACACTGATAAACAAAAGTTTTGTTTCATGTTTGAAATTGCTTGTTCCTAGCTAATTTGAATGCGCTGATTACGAATCTGAACTTAATTTTTGTCGAGGACCTCTAGTTTATTATGTAACGTCAGTGGTGACTGTGGTTACGAATAAATGGTGCCACTCAAGGTTCACACATTATTACAATTAATTATGTGAGGTGATCTGAACTTGATCGGGCTGCTGGTAGGTATGCTGAGTGGCTATACAAAGCATTGTTGCTTCCTGTGTGAGTGGGATAGCAGAGCAAGAGAACAGCATTACATCAGACAAGACTGGTCACGAAGAGAGATGCTACAGCTTGGGTGCATGAATGTCAGCTATCAACCTTTAGTGGATCCCAGAAAGATACTGCTACCACCACTGCATATTAAGCTATGGCTAATGTAGAACTTTGTGAAGGCAATGGATCGAGGTGCTGCTGGTTTCCGGTACTTGCAGGAGAAGTTTCCGCTCATAAGCCAAGTGAAACTAAAGGAAGGAATCTTTATTGGCCCCCAAATTCTTAAAGTTATGTTGGATCCAAACTTTGACGCAGCACTTAAGCCAGATGAACTGGAAGCGTGAATGCCTTCAAAGCCGTCGTCACACAGTTTCTCGCGAATGAAAAGTCCTGAAATTACCAGCTCCTTACCAATAACCTCCTACAGTCCTACAAGCGTTTAGGATGCAATGTGTCCCTGAAAATTCATTTTCTCCACTCTCACCTGGACTTCTTTCCTGCCAACCTTGGTGACGTCAGTGACGAGCATTGGGAAAGATTTCCCCAGGATATTGGTTTCTTGGAAAAGCGGTATCAAGGCAAATGGAGTCAGGCGATGTTGGCAGACTACTGCTCGACTCTGAAGAGGGACACTGTAGTCACTGGGTACAAGCGAAAGAGCAGTGGTAAGATGTTCTGAGGTGGTGAGTGGGTACAAGAAGCAGTACATTCCCCTGCAACTTAGACAACATTGTTTTTGTATGTAGCACGAAATTTGTAACACTATAAATAAATGTTATCATATAAAGTTGCAGTATTTATTTTTTTTTACAACCAGGGTAGCTGTAGAAGACAAACTAGATGTTCTGGACAGAAAATAATAGGGGAATCGTAATCAGCAAGTGCGATTTAGTGGGAAAAAAGGATTTTCATAAAAGAAACAGACAAAAAGTTTAAATTTGTTGATTAGTGTAATGACATTACTACACATATGAATTTGATTTTTGAGAAACAAGTAAAGGAAAGAAGACATTGCTTTATATATGTTTAGAATATTGAAAGAATCTAGAAAATACTAATGGGTCAATGTTATGGTGATGTACAAAATACTTAAAATTTCATTGCAAAGCGAGACTAATAGCGAAAAAAGACAGGAATAATTTAACCGGGATAAAATATCTTGAATCGTTATATCTTACTAGCGACTAGTACTATCTGTATTTTCTAGATACTGCTTTTTGGAATGCAGAGGTTTAAATTTTCCTTTTTATGGTAATAACTATTTTTCAGCACAAAGGTGGCATTTTATTTTTTGGCTTCTAGTAGGTAAATAGGTTACTACGTCCCTGCACAAATTATACATTCAAATTACAGGTTGTACACAAAGATATTCAAACTTAGAACTTTATTAGTACATAATTATTATGTCGATCACTATTGTCAGATAAAAATATAATAAATAAGTAATAATAGATAAAAGAATATTTATATGTTTTTATGACAATTAACAATAACATTATCTTATTTTATCAAAATATTGAAATAAGATAAATTATTTATAAAACGTAGCACATTATACTATAATTACATATTTTGTGACGAAAGATTTAAACAATTTATTAGGTTCTTTTATTTATTTTATTGAAATTTTCTAAAGCATCAAATAACACCATAAATAATTGTATAATTTTATCTTTTCATGAAATAAAATCCTATTAAGACCATGAATTAATATAGGTAAAGTGATTTTGCTTTTAAACAAAGTAATTTACAATCGGATATACTATTTTAGGAATACTTAAAATCGAATCATATAGCTAAACCTAATTAGCAACACATGTGAAAGAAATAACTGAGTATTTTATTTGTTATATAGACGTCACAATACTTTTACTGCAAGAATGATTTTGTTTATCTCGAAGAAACGTATATTTGTACTTTTTAAAGTTAAAAGTATATTTTGAGTGTAAAATGGAAAACGAAGAAATTGGAAACCTTGTGGAAAGTTTTTAAGACTTTAGAATAGTTATTAGTGAATGACAATAATAATATTTTCCATTTTAAGTACTATAAACAGAAACATTGATTATCAGTTTCTAAAAAAATAATTCATTTCCTAAATTTTCAGCACTAAAAACACAATAAAAATAATAATTATTATCATGAAAATAACTAAATAAAGCAACAAAATTAAAATTTTTATTTGAATATTTTACTTTAACTAAAATTCTCTAGAATAATGTGTTCTTTTTAATGATTACGAACAAACGATATGTCAATAACTAAAACGACTGCGCCAATTTTTAATTTATCAATTTGAACTTTGACCCAACTTTTATTTGATTTCTTTGTTACATTTTAACAGATCAAATTTTTAAATTTATATATATAATAAAATAAAGGCTATTTTTTTCAAATTTCTTCAAAAAAAACAAATGCGTTTCGTCATTACAACATCTTAAGTGAACTGAAAAAAAGCATGTTTTTGAAACATTATGAAATAGTTTTTCAAATATATTAACAGTAATATTTGTTTAGTTGTTGAATAAATGATTCTTATTATATGTTAACTGAAAGATAAAATAATAAAATAATTTTTATTTTAGGCATTCTTAATTCTAAATCTACAAAAACCCTATAAAATATTGTTAAACGAATTAAACATCATCACGATTTTTGATAAGTCAAAATTATTTAATGTAAAATAAATATATTTTATTACCGTTTAATTGATGTTTTTTTAAACGTTTCGATTGAAAGTTTTTCTTGATATTAGTAATAATAAATTAAATTAAGAGTTGAAAAGTCATTTAATTTTCAAATTAATTTTCATTGTAATAGTAATAAATAGTAATATTTTTCATAAATAGTAATAATAGATTACACGAAAAATGTGGAAAGTGTGATACACATTTGTTTTTTGAATAAATTTGAAAATAAAAATGACCTTTATTTTCATTATTATTAAAATTACCATTATTCATTTTAAATAAATAGAGAGTAAATTTGGGTTAGGATTAGAGGTTAGGTTGGAGGATTAAGAATTATTTTGGCTTAATCCTAACCAAAAATAAATATTTTTTACTGAAGAGGTCAGAAATCTATTTCCACTCATTATCATATCATTGGTTTACAGTAGACATATTGATAGTGAATGTTCCATATAATATTATTTCATTACATAAAACGATTTTGTCATTTAAATATTGATTGTAAAATAAATTGAGATTATCTATATGCATTATATTAAAAAAAATAAAAAAATTAATATGAAATATTTTCTGAATAAAGTTCCAAGAACAATTATAAAATATAAAAAAAAATAATCAAATTGCAAATATTTATTATGAAACTTTTATTCGAATTTTAAAAAATTGAATTATATTTCGTTGATTAATATTAATTTAATTCTTAATTTCGTCGTTATTATTAAAGTTCACGAGTTTATAAAGAACTTACATTCGCAAAATTAATTCACTCAAATTGAACGATTTACGAAAGTTAAAATCTTCTAAGAATTAAAACAAATTGCTTTGTTTTGAATTAAGGTTTTTTTGCAAAAATGAGGCGTAATTTTTCAATGAAAATTAAATGACTTTTCAACTCTTAATTTAATTTATTAATTTATTATATAATAACTAATATCAAGAAAAACTTTCAATCGAAACCGTTTAACAAAACATCAATTAAACGGTAATAAAATATATTTATTTTACATTAAATAATTTTGACTTATCAAAAATCGTGATGATGTTTAATTCGTTTAACAATATTTTATAGGGTTTTTGTAGATTTAAAATTAAGAACACCTAAAATAAAAATAATTTTATCGTACAGTTAAAATATAATAAGAATCATTCATTCAACAACTAAACAAATTATTATTGCTAATGCCAACTAACATTTCGTTTATTTTAATTATTGTAACACGCGAAAAGTTTATTTTCACAAACAATGTTTAATTGATAATATTTAAACAAAATATTTATCAAAAAAGTATATTAAATATTTGAAATAATAAAAATATCTAATATCCAACACTCCCTCCAGATTCGTCCACAGAAGAATCTGAATCCACAATGTAATCATTTTGACAAGACGGTCTTCGTCTTTCTCTTCTAGGCCTACTGTTCAATGATTGCTCCTCTTGTGTTTGATTGTCTGGTAGTGATGCAGTTTCCTCCATATTCATATAGTATGACTTGGAATTTTCAACCAAGTTAGGCTGTCTGGGTCGAATGTCTGCGATATGTCTTGGACCGCAATATTCATTGCAATTTACTAGATATTTCCTTTGATCTATTCTTTTCACGACAACACCCTTGGCCCATTGCTGTGTACAGGGTGTACTGTTTTCCGGTTTTACCCACACTAATTGATTCTCTACATAATCTGGATTTCCACAAAACGGTTTCTTTTCACTTATTCCAATTATATCTAACCCTATGGGCAAATAGCTATACAGCGCCGAGCTTGGTGTTTCCTTTCCTTCAGATGACGTGTTATTATACCACCATAAGGCTTCCAATATGCTGATATTTGATCTGGACGCAATTCTTTTGATTATTCTATGATTCCTTTCTATTATTCCGTTGCAGTTAGGTCGATTGATGGCACGATATATGACTCGAACGTTCCACTTTTCCATTAGCTTGTTGAATTCTACCGAATGAAATGTAGTATAATTATCGATGATTAGTTTCTTTGGAGACCCGCGTTCACAGAACAAACTGGAAAATTCTGAGACAATTGACTTGACGTCTTCAGCCTTAATTAAATTCCATATCGCAAAGCGAGATGGACCACAATCGATTACACTTAAAAAATTTTGTTGATTGTACTTAGTAACATCCGCAGCAAGTCTTGCCCAGTTTTCGTTGACGCTCAGCCTACTGGTTTTCCATTTTACGGGTGCCGGATCGATGGATTGACATTTTTGACATCTTGAAATTAGATCCTTGATATCGGCGTTTGACACACCTATTCCTTGCTTCGCACATAGATATCGCATTCTGTTTGCGCCTAAATGACACTTATCATGAAGTTGCTGTAGCTTGAGTTGAGTAATAAAAAACGGTCTAGACAAGGAAATCTGAAAATAGATAAAACCCATATGCGATCTCCAACCAACATCAACCAGCGACTATCTTTATGCTGGAAAAGAGTATGGCGGACTTGGACTAATTGAAACCCGTGATGAATACGCCATGCAATCCGTCATAGAGGCATTCAGAAACTTGACCTGTGAAGATATGGGAGTTACCGCACTAACACTGATCAACTTGAACAACACTTTGAAGAAGCAAAAGAAAAACAAGAAGAGAAAAAACAATCCAGATAGAAAAATCAGTAACCGATAAAAAACAATTGCTTCTTTTTAATTGTTTTGGAATTCTTGTCAACTCGTCAGCCTTGTTATCTTCGCTATTAACAAACTCGATCTTCAACTCGATCTCATACTCCTGACACAGCTCCTTGATCATCGACAGTCTTCGTTTTATTAGAAGCTCAGATGAAGCCTTGGTATTTAATTTTTCACGATCTGAGATTGTTGTGGTTACCCACGAAACTACTGACTTATTATCCGATTTTACTATCACGCTCCTTAAACCCCATTTCACACATAAGTTTAAACCCTTTACAACTACTTCTAGTTCTGCTACATTAATATGTCTAGAATCATCAGTTTTTCTCAATCATGATGCGTCCTCGATTATGTTTCCTTTGACTTCTAACGCCACACCAATGGCTATTGAACTTGCGTCGCACCATATAATACCTTCTCTGCAGTCATCAGTAGCCCATAAACCTCTGCAAGGATCACTCTCCCTCACTATCTTTAAAACCCATTTAATCTTCTCGAATAATTCATCGTCTATCTTTCCATCCCACCTTCCCTCACGAAGTCGTTTAAGATATGAACTTGACGGACGTAGCCAACTAGCTACCGAATGTATTCCTACTAATTGTCCACATAACGAATATAACTCACGACGTGAAATTGATTCCACATCCAACTCTTCCTTTACCTGATTGTCCCTTTTCCATCTCACTACATGTTGGTCCTTCAAGACTTTCATTCCAAAACTCGAACTTCGTTGGCTTGTGACAGATTTTTCGGTTTCTTACATTTGAGTCCGAAGTTATTGAACACTTTCTCTACTTCTTCAACAGAAATGAAACTTTCATCTACATAAATATCATCAATATAAGAGGCTGTATTTTCACGCATCCTGGTGTCATCGTTCATGATCCACCTGACGATTTCTGTCATTATAGTTGGTACAATGTTTAAACCAAAACTTATTCTAGTTAAAGCATATTTCTTATTATTAATGATAGAAGATTGGTAACGCCACATGTCCTTATGAACATGAATCTTCATGTACGCCTCTAACAAATAAAGCATTGAAAAAGTCGAACCCCTACATCGCCAATCGCGGAGCTTTTCTAAACATATGTCCGCAGAACCACTATAAACGTCCACGTAATTGTTTAATTTTCTAAAATCAAAAATGGGTCTTATCTTGGACTTATTAGCCTGTAATATTCAAAATTCGGTATGGATCCTATCGATTTACGCATTTCCTTCTCATTTAACTCGATTAGATAACCCTTTTCTACCCAACCGTTTGAAATTTTCAACGTTGCAACATTTTTTAATTTGTTGTCCTTAAAAACTGACTGACGATTCGGCAGATGACTCGGAGCCTCACTTTTCCAATTCCATTTAATCTACCAATTTTCCTTAAACTCAATTTCCAAATTATGCATTTTTATACTAACGAGAGGAGCATCCAATGCAGTACAACTCAAGCTACTATCTATCCCTTTAATTTCTTCTTCGCCGAACTCAATAACACCCTTATTAGTTCTCACGTCGCCAAATTTACCTATGACATCCATGCCAATTAAGATTCCTAGACCATACGGCAAATGTTCCATGACCGAACATTCCACCCTAATGATCCTACCATTTATATTCAGCCGCACTTCACCCGAACCCACTCTAACATCCTTTCCATTTGCCAAAACCATTCTTTCTCCGCCAGAAAATAATATACAATCACTATACAACCTTTTTAAAACAACCGTTTTCGAACAACCCGAATCAATCAACGCTATGGCTGACCTGTCATTTACAATGACGATCATCGTCGGCAAAGCCGGCAACTGTGAAGGGAAAGAGCCGGTGCCTACAAACTCTCCTGTTCGTTTCCCGACCGACAATAATTTGCGATATGACCCGGTTTATGACATTTGTAGCATATTGTTTGTCTGTTTGATTGCCACTGAGAACCATTATGATGATTACTTTCCTTCGATTTGGTGTCTTTCTCACGATAAGCATAGAGTCCTTTCTGAAGATTTGCTCTGGGTTTATCGAGTTCTCCCTGACCTCCGGAACTCCCTGTTTCTTTGATGTTGTTTCCGTGTTGTATTGCTGCCATTGAAGCCTGTAATAAATCCTTTTTAATCCCCAAATACCTACGGCTATACTCGATCATTTCGGTCAGGGGATGGTCGCCGGCCCGTTCCAAATCCACCTGCAACTCGAAAGGCAGTCCAGCCATGAAGGCAACCTTTGTTAGATCGTCGACCTTTGATGCTAGCATCTTCACCTGAGTTGCATATTCATCGATAGTCTCGCCCTCGTGATACTGTAAGTTTATCAATTGACAATACGCAGAACGTCTAGTCAGGCCGAACGAATTGTTTAGTATCTTGAAAAACCGATCGCAGCTGCTTTGCATCTTCTTGTCCGATTCCATGTAGATGTTCAGTGCAATCCTCGATAGTAAAAAGGGGAGATACGGGGCTGGATCAGTAATATTCTGGATTTTTCATGACCATTTTAAATTTCTTCTGCCAAATCTCGAAGCTGATGCTTCCATCGAATTTTTTTAAAAACTACAAAACGATTTTCATATCATTCATTATGCCCGGATAGCTTGTAACACGCGAAAAGTTTATTTTCACAAACAATGTTTAATTGATAATATATAAACAAAATATTTATCAAAAAAGTATATATTAAATATTTGAAATAATCAAAATATCTAATATCCAACAATTATATTAAAATTTATTTACAAAAAAGATTTTTATTCAAAAAATATCTCGGTACATTTAATGGTTTATCAGTGCTCTGAAACTTTGAATTTTATTTTCTATCATTTCTGTACAATTTCCAAACATTTAAATTTTAGTGCTCACGATTAGTATAATAAGCATCATTAACTCCCAGTATACTTGTATTTATAATAGAAGTAGAATAGATGATAATATATACTTACAGATATACGATTTGAAAAAGGGTAAAGAAATTGAAACGAATATGAATGATATAGTACGGAAATTTATGAAGAATGAAGTGTTTGAAAACGGGACCAGAGAAAGCTTAAAAGAATCCATTGGAGATAGAGATATTAAAGAAGAAATTAAGATCGTATTCATATATAAATGGGAGACAGAAGATATTATATACGACAAGAAGCACAACCGGCAAAAAGCAAAAGTGAAAATACAACATATCAAGCTAGGGACAAGAGTAAGTGTAACTAGTAAAAAGATTTTAAGAAACTAATAGATGTGAAACTAGAAAAGCATACATCAAATTTTACTCTACGAACAATAACCCATTAGACTGCATAGTTAAAATAAAGATAGAGGTAGAAATGAAAGAAAAACAGAGAAATATATTTTTTTGGTAGTAACTGGCATAATACCATGCATAGTCACATATATAGAACTACAGAGTGCATCCGTAATCAAGTTTCGCTAGATAAAGATAGGATATAAAGAAAAGAATAAGGTGAAACAATTTTATCCAGTAATTTAGAAACCAAAGTCGACAGCAAGGCTTCAGAAGAGGAACGATTTCAGAAAGCAAAAGAAGCAATGCAGATCGCAGATAAACCAAAGATCCATATAATCAACAAAAAGATTTTGAAATAGACCCAACCAAATTAGAGGCGATAAAATCACTCGAAAATCCTAAGTGTGTTAAAAATTCGAGAATGTTCTTTGAAATTTGTAACTATTACAGAAGATATAGTGAAGATATGTATAGATATATATAGTTATTATTACAAAAAGACAAGGACAGTCGTAAAATAGTTAATGCGCACGGTTCACACAACATGAATAATCATGGAAAGCGATACGGTGTAACTGGGACGGAGTTGGTGGTCATGTGTTACTTTTGCAAACATTTTAATCATTATATCTATGAGAAGAGATTCAAATTGATAAAAGATTATAAAGCGATCCCATTTATGTTGAAAACAAAAAACATTAAAACATCGATAAATTATTTATCAAGTCTAAGTAAACATTTAAAATACCGAAAAGGAGCAGAACTTTCGAAGGCAGATATGTTGTCTCGGAATACATGTGCCATATATCATCAATGCTTGATGGCTCATGAAGAGGCTAAAACACAGAAAATCTAGACTCATAGGATAAATATAGTATGCACACCAGAAATGTCCAAATACCAACATGAAGACAGAGAGGAACTTAAAGAATTATAGAATTGGACAAGCATCATAAGAATGTAATGATTAAAAATGATTTTATAAAGACGAACACATGGCAGATTTGGATACCAAAATTGAAAAGAAAAGAAATAATCACACAAATACATAAACTTTTATCTCACACAAGTGTAGAGAAAGTAAATAAATACATTACATAAAATAATGATATGATAAACCAAAGTTACATTATAAAATTATCGGACAATATAAAACGTACCTCAAAAGAAAAACATTGGTACCTACCCTGCCCTACGGTCAGTCAGTACGGTCTTCGGTCAGTAGTTTTTTCATACTTTTAACTGGTTTAAATGTATTCTATAACATTTAAACCCAAATAAAATGCAGAAGAAATGTGATGAAATGGAAGAATTAGTATTTAGTACAGTTTCCATCAGCTTTTATGACTGCTCTTACCCGAATTGGCATAGAATTGACCAATCTTTCAGGAGGTGAGTAGGAATATTTGCCCATTCTTCCCGCAGCTGAAGTTCCAATTCAGTGGCATTCCTTGAAAGCACCTGCCTTTTACGAACGCGTCGGTCTACCTCATCCCAAAGGAATTCGATTGGGTTTCTTCGACAGTTTCGGACTGTTAGTGGACTGCAGGAACAAAAAACTCATCTTGAGCAGTACTCCGGAGTCCTTGTCCACTAGGCCGAATATAGCGCGTATCTGTTCACTTGCCACAGATCCCATGCAGCACATCCGAGCATCATTTCACTAAATTTTTTTTACAATAAAACAGGTAGAACAAGAGATGGGTCACAAGGGACAACAGAAAGAGGACCGCTTTTGACTATAGCGTCGTTAGGAGTCCATTGTTTTAATTCGCTACCGGATTGAGTTGATTGGTGGTTCCGTGGAACTCGAGCAGGGGTTGAAACAGTGGATGTTGTGTTTCGCCCAAGTCGAAGCGTAGTGTTTGATATTGGATATCACACATCTTCTTCGAAGGTTGTTGATTGCAACATCAGACAGCTTGAGATCCTGGAGAACTTCGTCATTCTTTTTTGGCCAGAAGCCGAGACAACCGACGACTATTGTCCCGAGATGTATGTTCCAGTCTGGGAATTTGGCTTTAGCCTCGGCTTCAAGGGACTAGTATTTCGTCTCATTGAGTTCTCTGGCGGACTTTAGGTTCTCCATCTCATCATATGGCGTCTTGATATAGATCAGCCATAGAGTTCTTCCTCCAGTGTGTTTGGCTTGAAGATCGATTCTTCTGCTCGTTGTTGAAAAATCACTTTGTTCATCTTTTTTATCTCGTAGTAGGGCATTTCGAAATCTAGGGCCTCGGTAACTAGGTCAACCACAGCATTATTGCGTACCGTGACAAGTGCCATATTTGCATTGCAACGACAAAGAACATGCATTTGTGTTTCAGCATATTGTCGGCAAGCTCGGCAGTGTTTGTTCCCTTGGTTTCTTCGGCTTATAGTTTACAGAGAGATTTCCTGTTCGAGCTTGATGGATGAATCGCCATTCTGTTACTGTAAGGCTTCCGTCGTATATTACTTGCCTGGAGATCTTGTTTTTGCTTAAAGCGTCAGTCGATTTTCGCGCGCTTGATTGTTTTGACTAATCCACAAATTTTTGGTGACGGTACAATCTATGGAATTGAAAAGATAGTGTTTTCTTATTGGCGGCTGATAATGTCAGGTTTTCGCTAGGCGACCTTATCTGTAAGCATATTCCCTTTTCGTGATCATGTAGGAAGCGTTTTTGTAATCCATTCTTGTCCAGATATCTGATGTTATTTCTGACTTTAGTCCACCAAGATTGGATTTCGTTCTCCCGATCGCCTTCGTTGAGCCAATCCATCATTTCGCTGATTGTTCTATCTGAATTGTTTTTTCTCTTCTTGTTTTTCTTTTGCTTCTTCAAAGTGTTGTTCAAGTTGATCAGTGTTAGTGCGTAACTCCCATATCTTCGCAGGTCAAGTTTCTGAATGCCTCTATGACGGATCGCATGGCGTATTCATCACGGGTTTCAATTAGTCCAAGTCCGCCATACTCTTTTCCAGCATAAAGATAGTCGTTGGTTGCTGTTCGTTGGAGATCGCATATGGGTTTTATCAATTTTCGGATTTCCTTGTCTAGACCGCTTGCAAAAGCCTTGTCTTTTGTTTCGGGATGACCATAGTCAGATAATTCTCTGTTCGGAATGTTGTAGTTTCGAAATGAGAAGATCATGCACGAATGGATGAATGTCTTGTATGCGTCAATCTTCTGCCACGGGTCAAGAGAGGAGCTAGCGATCTTTTTCATGTCCTTAATGATACCCTTTAACAGTTCAGTTGGGGAGCTTTTTGTTTTTCTTGTAAAGTCCACCCAAAGGTATCTGTAACCATTTTCGTCGTCAACTATCGGGACTTCTTCTCCATTGATGTAAATTTTCTCGTTTCCCTTTGTTGTGGACAAGTAACCGGATATTCTCGGGTTGAAGGTCATTGATTTCCAGGAGGCCCATTTGAAAGCATTGTTGACCATTTCTTGGAGACCTTCATTCGTGTTGGATATTAGCGCATAAGCGAGGCAGGATATTTTGTGATCCTCAATTTTTATTCCAGAGTTTGGTGAGCTGTGAATTTCTGTCAGGATTTGGTAAATACCGATATTGAACAGAAGCATCGATAGTGGGCAGCCTTGCCGAACTCCTCTGTTGATTGGTATTGCTGGAATTGATCGGCTGTAACATGAGTATTCAGAAGTGTTATGGGTGTAAATTTTTAGTATTAGGTCGCACGATTTTCAGTTCATTCCTTTTCTGTGTAGTATCTCTATCACATGAGCGATGGGCATTCTGCTAAATGCGTCTGTGAGATCAAGGAAGGCGACGTGAACTTCGTCTAGTTCCTCTAGAATGATTAGTAGTACATTGTTGTGTTCTGCGCATACATCTGATGTTCCAGTTCCTTTCTGAAGTGGGAAGATTAGGTCATTCTCCGTCAACCATTTTTCAAGCTGGGTTGTCAGGCAGGATGCAAATACTTTGTAAATGCACTCCAGTAGTACAATTGGTTTCCAGGATGACACCTCTTCATATTTACCGTCTTTTCCTGGTTTGGGGATGAGTATTATTATAAATTCGCCCAAATTTTTCGGTATTTCGTTATTATCCATAATTTTCTCAAACATTTTTTCTAGGATACATCCGCTGGGATCACAGTATTCGATGTTCTTGTATGAGATGTTTGATTTCCTAAGACTAGATTTTTTCATTTTTAGAAAAACCGATAGTATTTCTGTTTCGGTTATTTTTCTAAATTCAAATTTTTGTCCTTCTTCGATAAGTGGACATTTGGTCCAGTCGGTAACAGGGGGGTTCGGTGTTTTTTTTACCGTATTCTTGTATCTTTTCAATTGGTGGACTCGTATTAACTTTTGATTCTGATAGGATTGTCTTAATCACCTTCTTAGGCTCGGTTCTGTATTTGATATGGAGGTATTTGTCGTTTTTACCTCTGTCTCTGCTGATCTTTCCTTTGTATGGTTTTTTGCAGTTTTTTCTGTTTTTGCAAGATGAATTGTTCTATGGGTTCATTGACGACGGATTTGAGGAATTCTTCTGCAGCTGATAGTCTGTCTTGGTATGTTTAATTCTGCTCCGTCTTTTTCCGATCTCCTGTCGGGTACATAGAGATTTTGTTGAATCTTCTCTTTTTTGACAATTCCCAAATAGTTTGTCGATTGTCGTGATTAATATCTCTATTGTTTATGATTTGGTATATGTAATTGGCGATCCAGTATCCGTTTCCGGCAAATTGTTCGGATTTTGTCGTTTCGATTTCCACTGGATCCCAATTATTGCTGTTGTTTCTGTAAAATGAATGGATGTTCGTGTTCAAAGTCTTGATGGCCATCCATTGTTCGTCTGATATCCGTGGTAGTCTGTTCATAATGTTTGTCTTGCGGTTATCCTGATCAAAGGATATCAAGATCCACTGCCTATCTGATATTTATAGTGGGTAGAGGACTATTTTTTTCCAATGAACGTTGAGTAGGAGATGTGTTTCTTAATAAATTCTTCATTACCCTTGCTTATCTTGTGGGTGACTTTATGGTCCAGAATCAGAATGTCATCCGGGATCTGTACATTTTGGATAAACTTTTTCGATACACTTGGCTCAGCATTATGCTTTTTTTCCAGATATTGAAAATGGTCTACATTTTTGCTTTTCTTATCTGAATACATGTTATTCAAATGATCTTAAAGTCTTGAAGGCTTCATCGCTTCACTTGAAAATATTTTTGAACAAAGAAAGCACAAAGGCAAATATGAATTTGTCGAGTTTTATATGAATCCATATTTGATATATACTGCACTGTATTGCCCTTTCTTCTTTTTTGCTTCCAAAATGGCCTTGTTTTTTTACAAATATATAAATAAATTGTTGAACTTAAATACTTGTTTAAATATAGCGCACAAAACAGCGATATAAACAACGATATGTAATTTTCCATTATATATAATTAGTAAAAAGAGCATTTCGCGAATATATCAAATAATATTCAAATTAATATAAATTCTTTATTGGCATAGTTATTATATTAGTTAAAATTATATTTTCAAATTTTTAGTTTCAGACATAAAATATATAAAATTTCAATGACTTGTTTTTAAAGATGTTTGCCGTTTCTAAAAAAAATTAAATATAACACTGTTAATAAAATTGAAAAATTATTTCACAAAACACATATGCTTGGTTTCATTTAAGATTTAGCATTTTTCAACTAAATAACAGAAAATATTTGTCCATATATACAAAAACAACAATTTATCATTAAATATATAACAGAAAAAATAAATAGCACTTTTATAATTGAAATCAATAAAATACTATTGCTTTAATTTTGTGGAATAATAATTTCTATAGAATTTCCTAAAGTAAAAATTGTAATAATATTAAAAACATCAAGTATTAGGACATATGATAGAGCCAAATCAAGCTAACAGTGCATGTCCCGTTGAGAAAACTATCTGACGAGTACATGTATTCGTGCTGTACAAATCAAATTATATTTGGAACGCTCGCTACTCTCGTACATGAACAAGGCTGGACTAGTACATGCACTGGTCCATAGTCAAATGTTTATTGGGAATGAAACTTATGTTAAGTATTTTAAGTTTTTATCCCATCGTACAGGATAAAAATATAAACTAATTACTCGGTATTGAGTAGTAGGTATGTTTTAATTTTAGTGAAATTTAAAATATAAAGTCAATGAAATTACAAACCACCCCTCGACCCCATTTTTTTCTGTGCCCCTTAACCCCCCTCTAGGTTTCCAACGCCCACAAGGATGCGTTTTCAACCACTTTGAAAAAGACTTCTCTACATTGTGAGGGACCTTTAAATCCAAATTGACTAAAGCAACAGTTATATTTGAAATGTGTTAAAAAATATTATTTATAAGCAAATGAATTAAGGTTGCTTATTTGCATAGGAGAAAATCTATTTTAGTCTTTTAAGTTCGAATAAAAACGTGGTTTTTTAAAAATACTTTATATATTTATATTATTTTTTGACTATAATAGTCCTTTACGAACTGAATTTTCATAATCTAAAGAACTGCTTTCTGAATTCTTGAGTTCGACTCTGAATCGATAGCGAGTTTAAACAGTTTAATTGATTCCGAGTTGATATTTTGAGTTCACAACTCGAATTAGTTGTCCAACTGAGCCGCTCTGAGTATGAAAGTGAGCGCCCAATTAAGGAAAGCATTTTGATATGTGTTTCGGTGCTTGTCAACTGTTGCATAATGGTGATATCATAAACTTTTACCGTATATTACCGCGTATAATGCGACCCCTATAATTTTGACAAGGATATCCCACAGAAACCTAGCGTCCACGTATAATGCGATCAATATATTTTTTAAGCCCTTTCAAACCTTCAAACCGTAAAAACAGTTTTAACATAAAAAAATAAATCATCCAAAAAACAATTAATTTATTAATTAAATTCTTCATCGTCACTCTTTCCGAAAATTTCGGCCAAAAATTTATCTGTTGCCAAATTATCACCTGCATATCAATCATCATCATCATCGTCCACGTCTTCCTCTTGTTCATTGCCACTTTCATAAATGGCATCATCTTCAGTCCCATCCAAAGCATTGCTGATACCACATTTTAAAAATGAATTCTTTACTATGTCCGACGAATGGACTCCCATGCTTCTTTCACCCAAATTGTAATACGGGCAATATCCGGTTTCTGTAAATTTCCGAGTTTGGTTAAAGTTGGAACTCCAGACGACATCCAGTTCGTCCATTTGACGCGTAGCCGGTCTTTGAATGGTTTATTAATGCAAACGTCCAATGGCTGCAGGACCGATGTCAGACTGTCTGGAATAACCACAAGATCGGTTTTCAATTCACGTGCAGTTTTCTTGCAACTGTCACTCAGATTGGCTCGAAACATATCCCATACTATTAACGACTTTTTCTGAATCAAAGCACCTGCACGGCCATTCCAAACAGTTTGCAGCCAAAGTTTGACACCTTCTTCGTCCATCCAGCTTTTTGGATGAGCGCGGACAATAATCCCTAACGGAAACTTGACATTTTTTGAGATTGACTTCCTTTTAAAAATAATTGTTGGTTTTAGTATCGTTCCATTGGCCATGCACGCTAAAACAACTGTAAAATGAGTTTTCTCATGGTCTGTTGTTTAAACGAAACGCTTTTGTCACCGACGGCATTAACAGTTCTGTTTCCCGGCATATCGAAATACATTGGTGTCTCATCCATATTCCCTATTTACGATAACTCATATCCATGGCATTTTCGCATAGTTATTACAAATTTATGGAAGGAATCCACCTTTTCTTCTAATTGCTTTGGTAGCTTCTGCGAAATTTTCGTGCGCTGTCTCAGTGTCAGGCCATACCGTTCCATAAATTTATTGCACCATCCTGATGAAGCAAGAAAAGTGTCAATACCAGGAGTTCCTTTGAATTGCAATTTTTCAACTGAAGAGCACGAAAACGAATTGCATTTCTTGTCACAATGTAGCCTTCTTGTCTCTGCATAACTACCAACTCATTCAAATCATGTTCTAATTCAAGAAATGAAGCTACATCTCCTCACCTAGAACGCTTTGTTTTCAGCATCTTTTCGAAACTCTATTTCTGTTTACGCCATGCACGAATTTTGCTTTCATCAATTCCAATTTCCTTCATTGCAGCACAGTTATTACGTTCTTCTCCAAACTTGACTACTCGCAACTTGAATCCAACTTCATACGACATACGCTTTCTTTTCTGACTGATGTTTAAATTAAAAGGTAAAAAATATTTTATTTTCCAAGATTATTTTCTATAAATATAATGGCGGATTGACACGTTTGAAATAAGACAGTAGATAAACAAGGTAATATTTAGATTTCTTTGTATTAATATTCACATTAAATAATTTATTACGGATTAAATTATCTAAATAAATAATTTATTATCGATTTAGCAATCATTTTGTAGTAATCATTAATCATCATTTATAGTAATCATTACTCATTAATAATAAATGATTTAGATAACTAACTCAGAATTTATTACTCAGGTATAATGCGACCCTATGTTTTAATTAAGACAAGTGGTATAAATTTTTCGCATTATACGCGGTAATATACAGTAGATCCGACTTGACACTTTTTGACCGAATAATTTAGTGCCCAATGTTAAATTGGATAGCCTGGACTTTAGAGTGACAATTTATCTTCCTAAACCACCAAAAATTGCTTTTTAAGAAAAGAAAAATTTTAAATTTTAAGTAAATTAGCCAGAGTCTAGAAAATTAATATTTTTTGGAAAATCTCTCATAACAAAGATCTTGTTCGGGATTCGAACATTTAAATTATTATATTTTCTTTTTTTTTAATTAAATTATCATTATTATATGTATATATATATATTGTTTCAAATCGAGTCGAAATGGAAAAAAAACAATTTCTCAAAATATCAAATTAAAATCAGCAAATTCGAGCTAAACCACGGCGCAGCTCTGCTACCTCCGTCCGATTCTCGGGCAACCTGAGGGTGGGGCGGACCAGATCTAACTAAATAAACTAAAGTTAATAACGAATCCAAATATATATTTAGTACAAAAGCATACCGAAAGTTCATATAGTTATAATAAGTATAAAAACATAAATTTGAATTAAATTGTTTTCTATTTAATTTATTAAAAGACAATAATTGTAAATTTGTTTTGGTAAAAAAGGACTAAATAATCGTTTAGAGAGTAATTTTTAAATTGATTCATGCATTGTCAACGGTATTACACATTTGAGTAAACTTCCAACTCAATTAAACCATGGGAAGTATATGAAAATCAATTGCAAAAATACTTAAAATTCCGAACACAATCAAGTTACTAAAAACGCATTGAAAAACGTAAATAGTTTAGTATTTTTTCTTTACAAAAAATTCGAAAAGTTTGTTTAATCGTAGTGAATTGTTTACTACTAAACATTGATAATTCAAATAAATTCCTGTCGAATATTAATTCGAAAAATTCAACTTGATCAATTTAATTTTGATAATTTTTCCACGCAAATTATCGATATAAAAATACGGAAATTTCTATCACTGAAATCGAATTAACTCACATTCCAAATAAATCATGTCAGCCTCAGCAATTTACATTCTCGATTTGAAAGGCAAAGTTCTCATTTCGAGAAATTACCGAGACAACGTCGATATGACCCTAATCGAGAAGTTCTTGCCGAATTTGCTCGACAGAGAGGAGGAGGGCCTCACGAGCCCCATCGTCCAGGTCAACAATGTCAATTTTCTCTTCGTCAAACACAATAACGTTTACGTCGTCGCGCCGACAACAAAGAATGCGAATGTCGCTCTGGTGTTCGTGTTCATCTATAAAATCATCAATGTAAGAATGTTTCCATTAATTTTCTGCGGTGATTGCGGTTTAATTTAATCGATTTTCATTTTTTGTTCGATCCAGTTTGTGAAATATGTTCGAATAATATTGTTTCTCGTTTTTTGGGTTATTTCGATATTGTGAAATAATTATTTCTTTATTATAATTTTTTTATTAATTAATTATTATGAAATAATTAATCAACATTTTTAGGTTATAGTACAATATTCTTCATTAATTTTTTAAAATTTTATAAATTAGAATTATTAGAAATAATTTATTATAAATTAGGATTTTTGGGAATAAAATGAAATAAATTAAGATTAATAGACAAAAAAAGAAATACAATTTTTATATTTGAATGTTGAAAAATTTTCAACTTTCTTCTTCAGTACCAAATATTTTACTTTCAAAATTCTGTTCTACAACATCTGGTTTCAGAAATTTTTACTTTTGAAATTTTAGATGAGAAATTCTTGTTTTAGAAAATTTGGTTTTCGAAGAGTTTTATGAGCAACAAGAAATTAATATCTTTTCACTTTCGCAAAATTTCACGCGGTTGTTTGTTTTAAATTACTGTCAAACGCAAATTAAAAGACCCAATTTGCTAAAAATATAAAAATTGTCTATTGATAGAGGTAGATGATGAGAACAGTAATGTCGTTCTAGTTACAATGTGGAATTTATTGACCCCCTCGTATAAATAGAAATTTTGAATAAAAATATTATTGGTTTATTTCAATAAATAATAACAATTGATATGTTTTAATAAAAATCAATTTATTTTATTCCCAAAAATCATAATTTATGAAAAATTATTTCATTTTTGAGTGTAATAATAATAATTTATAAAAATTTAATAAAAATTAATTTCTGGTGTCGAAATGTCCCGTTCCCATACTTGAAATTATTTTTAGATTATTTTAAATTTGAAAATTTATTTATAGCAATTTTAAATTATAAAATTTTTATTTATTAGAATCATGTACAAAAATTAAATAAAAATAGAAACTTAAATTTCCACAAAGTGCATCGCCAAAAAGTCCTGATCTCGCAAAATTTTGTTTAATATTTTTTAATTATTAAATTGAGAATTTTTCATATTTAATTGAGATTTTAAATTAAATGCAGAATTTTCAATATTGAATTGAGAATTGTTCACATTAAATTCACGAAATTTCACTTTCAATGGAATATTTTTAAATATTCTATGAAAATATTTTTGTCAATTTCGTGAATTCGGAAATGATACAAATTCGGCATAAAAATCCACTGTGGATATTTTTTCCGGGAATCATCAAAATCATAATTAAATTTAATTAATATAAATTTATATATATGTTTCTGGTTTTTTGAGTTATATATATATATATATA
>MQRK01045063.1:0-10438 GCA_001938485.1 Girardia tigrina | reverse complement strand
TGTCAAATTCTCAATTACAAAACGGAATTGAGTTGATAAAAAGTGAAATGAAAGAAAGAGAACGAGAAAAAGTCCTCTTGAGGACTAAAATTATTGATTGGATGCGCAGCGCGACACCACTAATGTAGTTTAAATTTTAATTTATTTCAGAATAACTCGATCTATTTTTCTTAATTCTGAAAATGATGGTTGTTCTAATAAAGTTCGTAAAATTTAACATAAACTATAAGAACATAAATGTCCCAAAAGTTCACGAATTGAGAGAATATGGCGTGGTCACGTGTGTGCGTGACTGTAACGCGCGGTGTGTATACGACGACATGAGGGGGAACCAACCAATTGTAATTGAGGTGAACTCTCATTGGCAGCCCATCGGCATGTGTGTGACATACGAATGTATTATTTTGTCATTTTTCTCTCTTGTAGTTAGTATAGAAGAGTCAGTGAAATCTCAACGAGCAATCATCTATTTCCTCTGGAAGGAAGACACCCCCACTGCAGATATTGTGCACCGTTTACACCGCGTCTTTCGTGATGCTGCTATGGGAAGAACGGCTGTCTTTAAGTTGGTGCAACGATTCCAGGCATGGCGTCAATCATTGGAGGATGATGAATGCAGTGGGTGACCAACAACGTCTGTTGAGACACCGCATATTTTCTTCGATAATGGTATTAGGAAGTTGACACAGAGATGGGAAGTGTGTGAAACTGAATGGTGATTATATTGAAAAGTTCGATAGCGATTCTGATGAGGATTGATCAACTTTGTTAAATGGAATAAACTTTTTGAATTCGTTGTTACTTATCAGTCCGCGAACTTTTGGGACACCCCTCGTATATAAAAACGAATAAATTTTATTTGTCGACACTTGAAATTATGAAGTGCACTGCAGTCTCTGTATATTTATTATTTTATTCATTGTTATTTATTTTCATAAATTTTTGCAAAAAATGTGTAAAAAATATTTTTTAGTACATTTCTTAGAAAACATCAAAAAATATCTCTGAAATTACGTGGCTTTAATCACAATGTAATTTTCTTCCATCATCAAATTAACTGAGTCGATATGGTTTTGATTGTTGGAATAATTACTTTTGTCCTCTAATTACTACAAGAGTTTTCCTTTTACCAATTAGTATTCATAAATTGCTAATATAAGAAAATTAGGATATGTTTAATAATTCAGGATTTATAATATAAAAAATTCGTTTCCCAAAATATCTAATAACGAAACCATATTTATCATTATTGAAACTTTTGTTATAAAATGTATTATTTTATATTCATTTCTGTAAAAGAATTATGTCCTGATGGAACCTTCTCCCTGCTCGTCGCTCATCGCCCCAAGGTTTTCAGGAAAGTTCTCCTTGTGTGAGAACAGGAAGTGCATCTTTATACTCATCAAACAACCGAGTTTTTAGAAGTCCTCTATCATGCTGCTGATGAGTGTGGCGCGGTTTGCTACCTTCGTGTTCTCCAGGAAGTTGTTCACCACCTGCACAAACGATTTTGATCCTGCTCACTCTAGCGTGATCCTGGAGTTTTGTAACTCTGTATCATTTATGAGCTGCCGTATCTGTGGACCATCGAAAAGCCCGGCTTTCAGCTTATCAATGGTCAGTCGAGGAAATGCTCGGCACAGGTAGTTAAAGCACCTCCCATCCTTGTCCAGAGCGCGCGTAAACTGTTTCATTATCCCAAGCTTCATGTATATCGGTGGGATCAATATCTTCTCCAGGTCAACAAGAAGTTCATTTGTGATGTTTCTCGCCCCAGGTACTAACTGCTCTCGCTCTGGCCACTCTTTCTTTAAATAGTGCTAGGCTTGGTCTCGACTGTCCCACATACATATAAATCATGGGTACTTTGTGAAGCTGACCAAGAAGAAAGTTCACCATCTTTAAGTCGACGTAGATCATCCATTGGTGCTGCTCATATTGGATTTTGTTGAGCACGTACTTCACTGCTTCATATTTCTTTTTGAGAGTTGTGGAGTAAGCCAGAGGGTTTGAGGTGAACTGGTTCCCGCTGTGGAGGATATATTTTATATATATATAAATATATATAGGCTAGGTAGGCCTATGGCTGTAACTCAAAAAGTTGGCCTGATAGAGCAAAATCAATGTGAGATTGGGACTCAGAACACCAAAATTAGTCTAAATCGGCTGAGAAACTCCTGACAATTTTTTGACTGTTACCAAGTGTTATATATGATCGGGTTTTATAATTTCGTTAGATATTTAAAATAATATTTCTTTTGTTGTTATTCATGAATAGAAGTTTGATTTTCAAAATGATAGTGTAAATATAAAATTTTTATAGATCTTTTATTTTTTCGCAATCAACGCTCACCGTAGCTACTTAAAAAGTAAAATTTTTGAATCAAAAACAATTATACCTGAAAATGTATAAATTATTTTTTATCTAATATTTCTCCATATTTAAATATCCAATAAGCATTTAAAGGTTCTAGTATTTTCAATACTTCGAATAATAATTTTTCAGATGAAACTTTTTCATTATACCATTATTACTCAAAGTGACTCAATGTTTATGAAATCCAATTTTAAAGAGAATTCGTTCAATCACCCTCGTTTCACTGTTCCTTATAAAATGAAAATATAAACTCTAATAGGTATTAGATTTTGCAATCTATTTCTGATCTTTTAAAATTTCTTCCTCTTTCCTCTTTCTATTTCATTACTGTGAAGAATGTTCTAAATTGTTTGTTGTTTTATATTTTGAATGTTTTATGTTAATTCGGATTGTGTCTCTCCTAACCGGGTAGCTGATTGGTATTTTCCTACTGATTCCTACTAATTGAAAATAATTTTATTTAATTAAAAGGTAAAAATATTTAAAATATTTTTCAAATGTAATTTTTAAATTTTTAAATATAATATTTAATTGTTTTAATGTAATTTAAAATTTTAATTTAATTGGAAAAATGTATAGATCTAATTTAAACCAATAAAATTTTGATAGTTAATTAATATTATAATAATTTTTCAATTTGTTTTCAAAAGAACTAGGATGGCAGAAATATATTAATCAAGCAAGAATGTCGAATAGCGAAAGTAGTTTGAATAATTGTTGTTATTAAGAACACCAACATGGGTTTTTGAACATTAATTTTCAATTCAATTATAATTGTCTTTTGGACAACTCTCGGCCAAGCTTTCGTAATTCGACATCGTTCTAAATTGCTAAATTTTTGTTAATGTTTTTTAATAAACAACTATTCGAACAAATTTTCGTTACTTTCAGATTTTATTTTTAAAGTTTTCATTTTATAATTTTAGTAATAATTTTATATTCATATTAATTTTATTTTAAAAATGATTTTATTTAAAGAAAAACTTTTATTTAATTAATTTATTTAATTAAAGTGTCGCTCTCATGTTTTCCTCAGCTTTGAAATTTGCTACATCTAAATGCAAATAGAAAGCGGATTTTCGCCTAGTAGGCTTTGATAATTCAGTCAAAAAAATGTGAAAGTGAGTGAAATAGATACAGAACCGCAAACATACGACAAATTATAAAAGCTTGTACACCAAAAATTTTTTTGGTATGATTATAATTTTCACTAATTATTCACTACATTTTTGAAATATCATATTCATATTTTGAAACACAATGTTTTAAATTAACAAATTTTTTTGAAACGAAAATATTAAAAAAATTTTCTATTCTATTTTTACAAATTAAAAATCTCTAATTTCTATAAAATCACGAAATAATTGTTTAATTTACAAATTATAACTAATTATGTAAAAGTATATTTCCTAAAATAATTGTTCATCAATTTTAGGAGCCGATGCAACTATTGAGGATTATCAAAATATTGCTAATCATTTCGAATATCAAAAGAATCAACATTTAGCTGGGAAATTTTTCCTTCTGGCTTGTCAATATGAAAAAGTATTCATAATTAACATTTTAGAAATTTACTATTTGTGTTAGGCAATTAAACACCTTCTTAAAGTTCCGTATGTTGAAGACAGTCCTTCAGTAGATTTGGCCATTGAAGCCATTGGTAGAGCTAACGATGATAAACTCACTCATTATCTTGTTGAATATTTGATGGGCGAATATGACAACATTCCTAAAAATATGAAATATTTGTTTAAGATGTATATGGCTCTTAAACAATATCGAGAAGCTGGACGTACAGCTATTCTGATAGCCAAAGATGAACAGAATAACGGAAATTATCGCACCGCACATGATTTGCTGTTCAGCATGATGCAAGAACTCAAACAAAATAATATTAAAATTCCTTCAGAAATGAGCAACAACCTCATGTTGATTCATTCGTATATTATAGCTAAAGTAAGATTGGCATTCCATTTATAAATTTTATTATTAAGCTAACGTTCAAAAACAGCTTCATGTAAAACGCGGTGATCATTTAAGAGGCGCCAGAATGCTTATACGTGTTGCGGAAAGCATCAGCAAATTTCCTTCGCGTTAGTTATTTTGTTTTTAATGGATCTTTAAAAGTACTGCATTTTTTTACTCGTATTATTTACCTTTTTTTAATTCTTTTTTTTGGAAAGCTATATAAAATATCAATTATAAGTTTAAAATATCATAAGTTTGACATGACTCAAAGATAGAGTCATCTTTTGATTAGTTACATGATGTTGATAAAAGTTCCTTAGACTTGTATGGAAATTAAATTCCTAAATTAATGAAAGATGGTGAAGTTATGTTTTCTTTATCTGTTAAGGTTTTTCGACAAAATTTAGTAATCATTCAAATTCAGAAGGGTTATTTGCTTTTTGTTTTTAAGGAAGGCAAAGATATGGTGCAATCGATTCGTTCCACACTCCTTGACAATTGGGTTTCAGGAAAAACAAATGGTAACGTATGAACAAAACGTGGTACCCTTAACGTTTAAGTATTTGTGCCGGTAAACTGTTTTCACAAATATGGAAAAAATTATGAAAAAAACAAAAGAACTTCAAGAGAAAAAAGCAAGTGAAACCCTATATTTCAAAACATTTTTTATAAAATTTTCTACATTTCACTAAGGAAATTAAATGTTTGAAACATACATAATATTTGAAATTTTGATATGAAAAAATTTTACTTAGAGCATTTAAAATTAGTGAACTTAGTTCAAGACCACGTATAGGTAAAGGCATCTATAAATATTTTGGTTTAATACACTAATATCGAGTTTTATGATTATGTTTCCAGATGAGCAAACACATCAAATGCATTATGCTTTGTGTGGTTTGGAGGTTTAACCTGGATTTTACCTTTGGAATCATTGACCCTATCTGCTAATGTACAGTGCTTCAAGATGTGAGAAAGTTGCAGTGAAAATTAAGGAACCAAAACCTCAATCTTCTGTTTGGTAACGCACCAGCGCATTTGGATCCTTGAATCATTGATGCGATCGAAAAAGGGTAGGTGCTTCTTGAAAAATCCCTTGAAAAAACATCTTCGAAGACGGAGAATCCAATCGAATAGTAATCGATTATTTCTATAAAAATGTTACTTTCTTTGATGAATAGCTAGAAGAAGGGGCTGAAAGTATATTTTAGTGATACATAAAGTGAATTTAACCATTTAACTTTAAGGTTTGCTTGCTATAAACACAATGTTTTATTGCTGTATTAAATATATATATATATATATATATAAGTTATGAGTCATAACGTATGAATCAGATGGCTTTAGTGAGAGATTCAATACAGTCAAGTCCATTTAACAATATAAAATGTCGATATTAAGTATATCGAGCCATATGTAATCAGCCATAAAGGCATTAATGTATATGTCAAATGCCATAATTTGTGATATAATTATTCATTTTATGGAATTTTGGATTACAATTTTTTAGTAGATATACTTTTTATTGAATAATTTTTAAAAGATTTTTATTTTTATTACTTTTTATTTTTCCATTCTTTCTATTTGCCTACTTCTTATATATATATATATATATATATATATATATATATATTAAGGAATGTAAAAAATAATGGCAATTTATATTCTTTATTCAAAACTGAACGCCATTTTTCAAAATTTATTTTTGTAATTAATTTCGGTAGATTAACCGCCATCTTCAGACTAAATTAACACTGGCTTTTTTGCAGCTTATATATGGGAAAGGTGATTATGCTATCAATTATGTAATAAATGCTCTATTTGAAAATGTTTAGCAGAGAAGTTGAGTGTGAAGCTCGAATATTAATTTTTGGATCCATGGATCTTATTAATAAGGCCTCACAAGTTACTCTCTCCCAGTAATTTTTAAATCGAGTACACAGAATTTGAAAATGATTTTCTCCGATTTTCTTTTCTCATTTTAAATTATGTTCGGCAATATTGCTCCCATTATCCAACCGACTATGCTCTTTGATCCATTTGCAGAGATGTCGAGATGTCTCTCCAATGTATGTTGCGTTACACCCATTACATGTATATTTATAAACAAGATCGAGGACAAACCGAGAGGAGTTGGAGAGTTATTACTGAATATATTACGAATTTTATATGATTGGGAAATAATTTTAGATTCAGGGTATTTAGAATTAAACTTTTCAAAATTGATGATTTTAAATGTTTAAAGAATAAGGAATCGATAAGATATACTTTGATTCAAGTGGGTTATAATTTGTATTAGGGGAAATGGTTTGATGAATCGTATTATTAAGATTTTTATCATTACTATTTGACTCATTTAATATTTTATCTAAAGTTTGATGAGTTAATTTTTCGATAAATGATTTTGACCATCCATTCTTATTTAATAAACTTGTTAATTTGTTTAAGTTGATAAATATACATGTAACAGGTGTAACGCCACATACATTGGAGAGACATCTCGACATCTCTTCAAACGGATCAAAGAGCATAGTCGGTTGGATAATGGGAGCAATATTGCCGAACATAATTTAAAATGTAAAAAGAAAATCGGAGAAAATGATTTTCAAATTCTGTGTAATCGATTTAAAAAATTACTGGAAGAGATTAACGTGTGAGACATTATTAATAAGATCCATGGATCCAAAAATTAATATTCAAGCTTCAAACTCAACTTCTCTGTTAAATTTTTTCTAATAGTGCATTTATTACATAATTGATTACATAATTATCTTTCTCATATATAAGTTGCAAAAAGACAGTGTTAATTTAGTCTGAAGATGGCGGTTAATCTTCCGAAATTAATTACAAAAATAAATTTTGAAAAATGGCGTTCAGTTTTTAATATATATATATATATATTTTTTGGATAATATTTGTTAACATTTTTATTAATTAATTTAATTAATTTATTAATCCTCACAAATTGGGTCCATTTTTATATTTATAACGTAAACAATTTTATTTACTTAAATAGATTTAAATACTTAAATGGTTCAAAAAGAAATTGTGTGTTTACGGTATGTGTATGCATGTGCCTGTGTGTAAATTAGTGTGTATCGGTGTACAAAATATTTTTCCATAATAATTATATTCTTAAATGGACTTTGATATTGTTATGTTTCTTTTCAGGCCAGTCTTTCATGATTTTAAATTCATTTGATTGACTGATTTGCAACATAATTCACTTAAAGTGTTCATTTTATATACTTAAATGGATTTAAAACTATTACTTTATTCTTCATAATCATTATATTGAATCTCTCACTAAATCTACCCGAAAGAAGTATTACTGTATATAATAATTTTTTTCATTTATGTACAGTATTACATTCTTTACTACTCAAATTTAAATTTTAATCCAGTATTTAATACTTGAGCTCTGGAATTAATTAAAATTAATTTTACTTTCGTTACGGGACACAGATCGTAGAAGTGTTTAAGGAGAACCCCCTCCACACTGATACCGCTTTTTTGCGTTCTCTCGTAACGTTTGTATCATCAACATGGAGTAAAAGTATATTTAGTTTGTACAATATTTTTTCTTCTAGTACTTAATTATGTTGTTTTATTATTATATGATTTTGTATCTGATAGTAACAAGCAAATTAAATAATTCGCTGAACCATTCTAAACTTTCATGAAACTCAGTTTGAAGATTGTTGATCTAACTCATTGGGAGTCAAGAAAGTGAGCAGGAAAATGATTTCCACATAACGATCTGTGACTTTGATTCCAATAACATAATTCTAATAATAATAAAAATAGATATTCAAAATTATTTATTTAATCATAATATAACTTGATTAATAGTAGTGATTTTCTAATAAACAGTTCTAAAGACGCATTGAAAATCTTAAGTTAAAATTAAGTAGGCAGAAAAGTGTTACAATTTTCATATAAAAGCAATATTTAATTATAATTTAATAGATTGTTTCTAACTAATGTCTCAATATTAGATGTTGTACCAATATTGACAAGTACTGTCATAGAGTGCCATCGATCTGGCCTCAGAGAGTCCAGTTTCAGTTATGCGGCTATGCTCCTAAGACCAGAGTACCGGGATCAGATTGATTCAAAATATAGTAAAAAACTGGAAACAATTGTTAGACGTCCTGATAGAACACAAGAAGAAGAACCGAAAACTGCATGCCCTTTTTGCTCTAATATGATTTACGAAACATCTTTACAGTGCAACGAGTGCAAAAGTACAATTTTATACTGCATTGCATCTGTGAGTTTTTTATTTCACTACAAAACCTTTTTAATTACTGAGAATATAATAATTGTAAAAAAAATCAACATAAATTTCATATTTACGATAATGATTACTATTACTACTGTTGTCATGTACAGTAGTATTAAAAATGGGTGACCAGAGATTTCCCCAGTAGAGAATTCCCCATGCGAAAACTCATCCAAAGCGATTCTCCATTTACAAATTGCCCATGACGAAATTTTTCCATTCCCTAACTCCCCATTGACGAATATTATAATAAACTGATATAAAATTGTTGTGCTCCATAACATTATAAATATAATAATTTAAATTAGAAATACATTTAAAAATAACTTATTCTTAATAAAAATATGAATAATTTTCATCTATCGGGGATTGGGAAATGGGGAATTTTTTCATGGGCATTTAGTAAATGGGTAATTGTTTTTGAGGAGTTTTCGAATGGGGAATTTTCTTTTGGGGATATGTCTACAACCTAAAATAATAACCAAATTATTGTTATTAACTCTTATGAGGCTATGCCATTTGAAACTGTGTGTATCTTTGCAATACCACATTTACTCTAATACTTTGTCTTATAAAAATCTTCCGGAATGAATGATATTTGCATTCAATTAAAAAAATAATCTGGATTAAAACTTTTAAACACTCACTATCATCTTTTTTTGTTAAATTTCGTACTTTTGACTTTATTTTAGTGCTTTATTTCTGTCCAACCAGCTAGCTGAATGTTTGCAATTATTATATTGGATTGACTTTTCATTGCAATTGACGCTTTGATTCAAAAACAGATCACATTTATAACGAGAAAGCATCATCAAGCAAGAATCCAAACACTTTTGTTTCTTCTTTCATTCAACTCATGTGGAATCTTCTTGTCAAACCTTTTCATTGAGAGAAGTAATTCAGTATTGTTTGCTTTGTAACAGCAAACGTTAGCGATAAATCATGAGCACTTGGAGATATATCAGACTCCAAGGTTATCCTTAGTTCTGCGTTCCTGGGCGACCCCAAGACTCATTATTGAGATTAAAATTACCTTTCACGAATTTCCTGTACCAATTTGAGACTGTCTGCTGCGTAGTATCATTATATCCGAATATACTATTGATGTTTCGCATAATTTCTGATACTGATGTTCCACGTAGGAACTCGTACTTCATTATAGTTCGAATTTCTATATTTTCTATTTTTTAAAATACGGATTATTAAAACAAGTTATTAATTTTAATTGATTTTTTAATGTGTTCGATACCCAAGATATGTAACAATCAAACAACAAAACTGAACAACAAAATATTAAGTCATTGTTAAAGTATAACTATTTGAATGTATTGTATTCATACTAAAAATTTCATACTTGACAACCTAATAATAAAATTTAGGAAGTTAAAATGGCGATCCGAATACAAATTTAGAAAATTGTAAAATTAAAACTCCTAAAAAAGAACTTTGTTTTAATATTCAGAAATATCAAGAAGCGAAAATTTAAAAAGCAAAATTTTTTAGTAAAATAAATTTTACCATGTTTTACTTAACTTGCTTTGGGTTTTGTCTGTCTTTCTGTTTGTTTGTGATGTTTCACTTTTCACACGCTTTTTTAGACCACTTCCACTCATCCGATCGTTCTGAAATTTTTTATGTAGGCTTCTTCTGCCTGACATTTTGAGATTTTAGCATCTCTGCATCTCAAAAATGCTCTAATAAATTCAAATTAATTAATTTTAATTTTATATGGACTAAATTAAAATATATAAATTATAAAATTAAATCTTGGTATACTACTTATAATAATAAGTAGTATAATAATACTA
>MQRK01045022.1:0-22157 GCA_001938485.1 Girardia tigrina | reverse complement strand
CCGTTGCTATGGTAATCGCGACCGTTGCCATGGTAACCGGTTGACCCGCGCGGTAACTAATAGCGTTGCTATGGCAACAGGGGGGGGTGAGGGAGAATGCCCATTTTTACACTACTATTATTATTTATAGCTTGAATTGTATACAGTTGTTTAAAAATAATAGGTGCAGTCTTAAAAGTACCATCTATGTATTTTTCGTCAGCTTGAGAAAGTAAGCTGAGACTGGTCTGGGTTGAGAACATCACTATTCCTTCTTCGAAATTACTGTACAGCAAAAACTCTTTATCGTTGTGAGGAATATTTTAAATGTGGTATGTTGACATTGGTATGTTGAATTTGTATGTTGAGTTTAGTATTTGGAAATGTGTTTCTCCCACCCAGATGGAAATTGATATTTTAGATGTTCACGATGAATAGTTATTCGAGCATAATTTGCATTTTAAATTACAGCATAAGATCTTTTAAAAACTTAAAAAATTTAAAATCTTTTCAAATTTTAATATTAAAAATTTGAATAAAGTAAATAACTTTTAACTAATTTTTAAATTAATAAAATAAATGTTTTTCTTTAAACAAAATCATTTTTTAAAATAAAATTAGTATGTAGATAAAATTATTACTAAAATTATATAATTAGTACTTTAAAAATAAAATCTGAAAATAATAAAAATTTGTTCGAATAATTGTTTATTAAAAACATTCACAAAAATTTATCAATTTAGAACGAACTCGAATTCTGAAAGCTTGGCTGAGAGTTGTCCAAAAGACCATTCAAATTGTATTAAAAATAAATGTTCGAAAACCGATATTGATGTTGTTAATAACCGTCAAAAGCTTTCTTTGAGTCAACAGGAATTGCAATTATTGCTAGATCCGCTAAACTATATGAAATTATTTTGCTTTTTCGCATTCTGTATATTACAAGTCAATAGGTAGCAGTTTGAGAGTTTTCCTATCGCAGCTTCTGACAAACCAATCAAGGTTTCTGCAATCAACTGAAGTGGCGTATCGAGACATTGAATTGATTTGTGAAGCAATTTATTGCTGGCTTCTCGAACTTCAATTTTGGACAAGTCATGATTATGATCATGTGGTCTTGAATCCACCACAGTATAATTCTCAGTTTGACATGAACCTCGGCAGCTTTTTTTGGTTTCCACACATCTCCAATATAAGATACCGTTTTTTCTCAATTTTTACGGTAGATGAATCCTAAATGCACAAGAAGATTCTCGACCTTTTGACTTTTGATTAAATGTAACGGCATTGTCTTTCGTAAAAAAATAAGAGATATATAATAATAATAAATAATAACCATATATTAAGAAAAAGAAAAAAATCAATTCAATTAACCTATTAATCTATTAATCAATCAATTAAAACTAATGTTAAGAACTTTTATTAACACAATTTTATTTATTAAAATTTATTGGATCAAGTAAATATAATAATCCTCAAATGTACACATGTAAATATATTAATCCTTGAAATTACATCAATAAATAAATTGTTGAGTAGTCAAGAGATCTGATCGAATATTTATTTATTCAACCCGCTTGAAAACCAACAAAAGGAAATTCAAATTTATATTAATATAGACTTTGTTTTAGTTGTGTTTATATCAATAAAATTTAATATGTATTAGATATTAAATAATCAGGAAAGACAACTCAAATTATTTTTTTCTAAAATATATTTAATTAGTCACAAAATTACAAAATATTTTCCTTTACACAATTATATAAAAAATAGCCTACGTGTGTAATGTAAAATTTTAGTGTATCCCAAAACTTCGTTTGCTGACTACAAATTGGATTTTGCAAGATAAATAAATATTATTATTTTAATATAATATAAAATTTATGATAGAATTTAAATATTAAAATTTAATATAATAATAATAAAAAGATAAAAGGTTGATGCTCACCGAATGAAGGGATTCCTTTTCAACTCAATAAAATTTTTGGTAACTTCAAATAATTTCTCGAAAAAAATGATCGACGACCAAGAAAAAAATTCAATTTACGAGCGGAATAAAATTTCTGGAAACCTTATAAGGAATTTAATTAATAATAAAATTTCCATGAGAACGTCTGATAATTTCTTTGGCAGATATTCAGCGATGGAGACGGAATTCGACTAAAAATATATTAATTTTTTTCTTTTTATCTTCTTAAAGGTTAAAAAAATGCTTACCTAAAAGTATATTAATTTTTTATCAAACGAGAACTCTACGTCACTGTTTTTATAGTAATACAAAAATGCGTAGCTAACGCAGAACAAAAAATAAAAGGAATGCGTAGCTACGCTAAAATGCGTAGCAAGGTAGAAGGACTTGCATTTGAACTTATAAATAATAATGAATTCGATTTTAATAAATAATAAATATAATAAGTTCAATTTTTTTTCTTATAAACATAATTATTAAATAATAACATAATTATTAAGTAATAGCTTCGTAATATTTAATAAACGCACAATAATTAAATGAACATAAAGCAATTTTACTTTATTTCATTTTATCGTTTATTTTATCACATTAATAACAAGAAATAAAACAAAATAAAATTATTTTATTTACAATCCCCAACAAAATTAATCCTTTAAATTACACAAATTTACAAGTTTTCTATATTCTTTTTTCTTTGGCTGTTTTTACGTGGTACGATATACTGAACTATGAATTTTTGATGTAAAAGATGTGCCTTCTGTAAGATTTTTTTATGCTAAATATTACAGGGTTTTCCATTCAGTTTTAACAATTTCTCAAAAGGTTTTGACAATTTATCAAAAAAATTTTGACAATTTTTAAAATAATTTTAATATTATTAACATTTTTAATTTGGCTTTTAATGAAATATAAAGGATCTTTAAACTTTTATTATTTAAATTATATTAAACATGTTGGAGTATGAAATTATTATTTGATTATTTTATTGAATAATTTAGTAATATGGACAGTTATGTTCCTAAAGTAGGCCCTATCAATCGTCGATTGTTCAGCATATTATAGTCATATTCTTGGCATCTTAAAAAGATGTTTAGATAACGAAGATATGATTGATGAATAATAAATAAGAGTGAAAACAAATTTTTGTTACGCTCTTTATTATATTATTTAGGAGGGAACTCTAAAAACTATTTTTACGGTACGTAATATGTGAACGAGACCCAGCAATTTAGTATTTTCCGTTTTTATTTTTTTTGGTGAAATTATAATCAATTTAAATTATAATCATTTTTTTCGAATAATTTGTTCTGGAAACTTATTCGAAACTCTTTTATCGACTTAAAATGTCGATAAATTAATTTGCTTTATAATTAAGCCTAAAATTCATTAAAAATTTGAATTAGGGAATGCTAATTAAAACATAGACTTACACACTGTATAACATGTATGATAACCATAAATTTAAAGGAAAAATAGATAAATCATTAATGTAAATGTAATTCACAGAAAAACATAAGAAAATCCTGCATATTAGTGGTTTTCAAACCTGGGGTCGTCAAGAATTTTTAAAGGGGTTGTAGAGTTAATGTAGGTTTGCAAAAAATAATATATAAAAATAGTTTTCTATGATGTTGTAGAAGAGAATTTGCGATGTGCATCAGCCACAGCAGTTCCAGAAATTGATGAGCTTGTGAAAGAGACCAGATACCGTTCGTTTCAATAAATTGCAGCTGGTCGCTTTAAGTGAATTAATTAACTTATTTTTTTAGTAATATTGATTATTTTTGAGGTTTCTAAATCTTAAAAAATTGAGAAATTTGGTCATTATAGAAAAAAGTTGAGAACCGCTGCTTTAAATGGTACAAAAATTTACTTTTAGTCATTATAAATGTTACTGTCCATAACTGTCATATTTTATAAAAATTAAATAAATAACCAAATTTCTATATGTCAAATTTCAAAACAGAAATTATAAAAAAATACTGTCAAAATATGGTTCACATGTTTCAATATAACCAGGAATATCACAATAACCAAATCCATTATGTCTAATATGAAGACCCTTTATTGAAGAGATATCAAAGCTAAACAAGACAAAAATCACAAAAAGACGTCTTCTTTATCCAGTAAATTGCAAAAGAAAGGACACTTAATAAATGTGTAAAAATTGTCATATTGGTCTTTAAAATTGGTGAATGTTTCAGGAATTATCCCCCAAAACTTCATTTTTAATAATTATATTTTCGTATTTTGTTAATTTCTTCAATAATTTGATAAAACGAAATCCGGACGAAAATTTTCTTTTAAAAACAACACTCATCCATTAAAAAATATATTTCAAGACAATATATTTCGATGGATCTACCGTCATCTTCAGGTCACTAATTAATAATCAAGTCACCTGTATATAAATACAAAAATGATGATTTTGTAATCGATTGCACGAAATCACGCTAATTAAAAATTCTCAATAAGCTGGTTGAGACTGCCGATTGGACATTGATTTTAGGGCAACGTGATCTAATTAACAATGCTTCACACGACACTCTCCCAATAACTGTCAAAATGCTTATACAGAATTTTGAAATTATCAAAATTAACATCACATTTATATATTTTCCTATGTTCTGCAATATTACTCTTACTCTCTTTTCGACCATGTTCTTGAATTCGTTTACAGAGATGATGGGCAGTCTCTCCAATGTATGTGGTATTGCACCCATTACATTTATATTCATAAACAATATCAGAAAAAAGTGTTAAAGGTGTAATAGATTTATTACTGAACATACTTTGAATTTTATGAGATCGTGATATAATTTTTAAATTTAATTCATTGTTAGTTGCTTTTAACAATGCATTTTTAGTTTTTAAATCCTTCAGAATAAGGTACAATTAAACAATATTTAGGTATATTATTAATATCTAATGATCCTTCGATTACTTTCTTAGATCCATCAGGAGAAGCCAAACTCTGATTTTTCGAAAAATCTTTCAAAAGTATTTTATCTACTGTTTCCTTTATTAATTTTTCTAGAAAAGAAGATGACGATAGATCCGCAGAAATATATTGTCTTGAAATATATTTTTTAATGGATGTGTTGTTCTTCAATAAAATTTCGTTTTTTAAAAAAATTTTGTTTCTCAAAAACAACTGGTAACATAAGTTCTAATACAAGAAAACTTTGTATTTGTCAAATGGTTTCTATTCGATACAGAGCCTATGATTCACTACCATGTGCGCCAATGCTGAGTATTATTTGTAATACACAGTTATTTTTAGCTCTCGGGAATGCCGAAATATATAATAAAAGGAAGATGTTTTCAAAATAATATAATGATACTAATAGTTTCAGCAATAAATTTGATACTTTTTCATCAGTAGATTATCAGAAAAACAGTTTCTGTTAAAGAAAATTAAAAATTCTTTTCAACACATCGAATAAATTTGTTTCCAAAACTATGATCATACACATTTTATCAGAAATAAATAAAAAAAATATTTATTTTCGTAGTCACAAATTATTGACTGAAAAACGAATCTTTTATTAACAGAGTTCACATTATAAACATCCGTGTCCATAAAAAACTGAAATTAATCATCTTCTGTAATTAAAACATTTGTAGCAGCTCGATGAAGCTCTTCTTTTAGAAACTGGAACATTCCTTGTAAGACCCTATAATGAATTCTTTTGAGAAAAACAGCTTGCAGTATTGTAGATATAAAAAGAAATAAATTTTCAGCCAATTTTGAGTACTCATTCCGGCGAACACTCGTTACGAATTTCGTGTCTTTGTCCGGCTCATCACTGAAGTAGAAGAACTGTTTTTGTTCTCTGAATTTATAATTCAATGATGGGGATGTAGAATAACTCAAAAACTGTTGAATGGCTTTTTGAAGGGATTTTTTTAATTCCCCATAGTAATTATTCTTCTTTGTATTGTAAACTGAATAAATTAACATTGGCATTAACTCATCTCGAAAAAGATCGTTGATCGATTGAATGTTTCCGAACAGATTCGCTTCATAATTCACTCCTGGGATGAATCCTTTCATGATAATGAAATCCATAGAAAGTATCAGGGATTCAATATATACAATGAGTCGTCTGATATAAGTACTATGGGAATATCCCCCAACTACATATTTTAAGTTGTCTTCTTCATCAAAATATTTATAAGTATTTACTGGTCTTGATAAAATACTACGGGGTTTTGTTCTCAAAGACGATTTTTCAGGTTGTTTTTGTAGTTGTTCATTGATATCAAAATATGGATCAAATTCTTAATTATTATAAAATGAATTAATCACAAAATTTATTAAGAAAAAATAATTAGTTAATTCTTTTATAAACAAAACCTAAATATCTTGTTACATCATTATCAGGAGTTTTATATTTACAAAAGATATAAATACATGGAAATATATTAAAAATGAATTTTATGAAAATATCAGGATATATCGTGTGAAGCACTGTCAATTGGATCTCGTAATATAAAAATCAATGTTCAAACAGCATTGTCAATTAATTTGTTAACAGTTTTGGATTAATTTTATTAATGATTACTACATAATCATCCATTTCACATATAAAAGCGTTAAAAAGCTCATAAGCAGTGATCTGAAAATAACGGTCAAACCATCGAAATGTATTATCGTAAGGATATTTTAAAATCATTTTTCATAATTTAATTTTTCATAATTTAATCATAATTGTGTGGAATATTTTTTATGATATTTATTGTATGTTGTTTGGTATGTTGTTTTAGGATTGTATTTCTCCCACCCAGATGGAAGATTGATATTTTGAATGTTTTAAAACGTCGGATTATTTAATCAATTATTAAAATCTAAATAACCAACTTTAAAATAAAATTAATATATCATAAATAATATTTTAAAAATATTTTTCTTTAAATAAATAAAAATTAATTTTTAATTTAAATTATAAATTATTTTGTAATTGAATTGTAATTTAAATTTGTTTGAATAATAAGATGTTTAGAAATATTATTAAAAATCTATTAATCAAGAACGATGACTTGCTATGCAAGTTTTGTGGAGAATTGTCATAGTGGCAATTCAAGTTGTGATACAAATAAATCTCAATAAAAAATTTGAAAAATAATGGCAATTTTTTCTGAAAATCAATAACGCCATTTAAAAAATTAAATTTTATTGTCGCTATATATATTTGGTCTCTGTCATCAACACATGAAAAAGCTGATGCAAGCGTAGATAAACTAACAGAATTATTGCATGAAAATATCTATTCTGAATCAGTTTTAGAGAAACTATTTAATGAGACTATAGATAAATTAATGAATAAAGAACATGAGAATAAAGACGAATTAGAAACCCATAAATTATCTTAAGGAAATTCATATATTGAATATACGCTAATAGTTCCATTTTCAGAAGGTCGAAAAAATTTGAATAATCTCTGAAAATCAATCGATAATAAAAATTTGATTTTAAAAATCATTTCTAAATCTTAAAAAAATTAAAGTATGTTCTTCAATAAATTTGAGTTTATGTTCCAATCTGGTTTATCAATTTTCATGTAATGGGTACAACGCCACATACATGGGAGAGACTTCTCTTCATCTCTGTAAACGGATTCAGGAGCACAGACGATTGGGTAATGGTGTTATTGCTGAACAATATAAAGTTTGTAGATCGAGGTGAAAACAACTAATTTTAAAATATTGTACAGTAATTTTAAAAATTATTGGGAAAGAGTTACTTGTGAAGCAATATTGATTAAATCACTTAATCCGTCCATTAATGTCCAAACAAGTCTCTCTTCCAATTTGTTGAACATATTTAATTAGTTATTACACAAGATGTTTGCATAATCATCAATTTGCTGTATATAAGATAGCAAAATTGTTGTGAATTAAGCCTTAAGATGGTGGAAAATCCACCGAATTATATTGCGACAATAAAAATTAATTTTTTGAATGGCGTTATTGATTATACAAATAAATGAATTGAAAATTCAAAGAGTGTTCTATACAATAATTATGTATCTTTTACTGTTTTAAGTCATTTTCGTTCATTTTTAAATTTTTATATTGCGAAATGTTCAAATTCAAGCCCTAACACTATAATATATAATGTATTTGTTTAAAATGTTAGTTAGTTTGTTTGTCGGTCACACTATGATCAAAATGCATAATGGCGGAGGAACCAGAGAAAATCCATGTAAGGAAGTGGTCAATCTGGATAATCAGCATTGAGACGGTTTTGTTGGTGCAGTGTCTTCGTCGAAAGAAGCTGGGAAGCCGATGAAATCGACCGAAAACTGTACAAGCCGTTAAATTGTTAATTCAACACCGATTTCAAATAACACCGATTTGGATGATTTTTACAAGGAATTTCGTGAGCATTTTTATTAAAATACTAATAAAATATTAATTTATTTCATAAATGACGATTTCTATTACTTATTAATTATATTGCTGAAAATCAATTAAGTATAAATTTTCAAATTTTCGTTATTAATAATAATATTAACATTTCAATTTTATAGGGTTAGGTTTAAGATTAGGGTTAGAATTAAGGTTAGGATTAAGGTGTTATTTAGGGTTATGGTTAGGGTTCGTGGTTAGGATTAGGCTTAGGGTGAGATGTGAGGGTTAGAGTTAGAATTAGGGTTAAATTTAGGGATAGAGTTAGATTTTAGTGTTAAATTAGATTAGTGGCGAGTTTAGTGTCAAATATGAAAATATAGCTTTCTCGTTTAATATGACGGGTTCTTTTCTAGTATAGATATATATTAGTTTGAATGGTCCTACTCAAATGATTGTGCTCGAAATAAAAAACAGCAAAAACGAGAATGAATCTTTATGTTCACAAATAATTTTTATTCGAGCACACCTTCCAATTATTCAAACAACATATTTAAATTTCTGTTATTTTCAATATAGTTTTGTAAATTTTAAGATTATAATATTAAATTTTAATTTTCTAAATAAATTATTTGGCGAGATGAAATTTTAAATAACTCTTCATACACTTGTTTAAGAAATCGATTATTGATCAAAATTCAATTTCTTAAAAATTTTTAACTAAATTGATTGGTCTGGATAAAGTCAGCCAGAGAGGGTTAATGATGGCCAATCATAGAGCTAGTTCCATGGTGTATGTTGATGACCTGGTGCTGTAGCCGAGTAACAAAAACAATATTCAATCATTTGTTGATAGGGTTGTTGAGTTTACCGAAGTGCTTGGAACATAGGCACCGGAACGGTTTTACACCCGGGTAGGCTGAAAAGAAAAAAGACAGTCCTATGAAATAGTATCTAATAGACCCCCAAAGAACAGGATCGAATTTATTTTTGAAGCAAAGAAACTACTTAAATTTTATTTGAACTATACTATTAACCAGTTGCTCCTAAAACATCTTTTCTGCGAGGGTTGGCAGACACAAAGTATCTTACTATTGTTAGAAGATTCAATTTGTCTGTACTTTCCTTGTGGCAATGTAGCAGTATGTGATTGTTAAAACGCTTTTACGTCATTGAACTTTGTAAATACGTCTTGAGTCTTATCAAGGCAGAATAAGAGCATTCGGGTGTTGACGTTGTCACTGGTATTGTCATCCTCAGAGAGATTATGAGAAATTTCTGAAAACAAAGACGTTCCCATTAACAATGCAACCAACATCTCAGAGAGCGTCCTCAAATTTTAACTTCTTTCACGAAAGCAAAAACTGGCCTTTTTGTTATTTCTCTCACGAACTCCGGCAAAAGATTAAACTGTCGTTTGAAAACCGAAGAGCTGATATCAGACTCAGAAAATTGAAGGACAGGCTCGTCTACGAAATAGCTTCAAAAAAATGACTCTGTGATAGTCTTCTGCTGACTTGTGACAATGAGATCTCAATACATCTTTAAATCGTTTCGGATGACACTTTCTGCGTAGTGCGCAGGGGGATTCTATAACGTAGACTGCTAAGCTGTCTGAGAAAAATGTCTCATCGAAAGACTTGAAGTGTACTATACTACTCATTTAACTGAGACAAAACGGACTTTTCTTTTCTTTGTTCTGGTTTCATTGCAGCCTCCATATGTCCTTGGTTTGTTTGGTGGGTTTTAAAGCGCCGGACTGAATATTTCCAGTTGTTAAAAAAATTAATCGTTTAAGTGGTTTTCAGATTTTTTCTAAAGGTTATGAGGTTTCCCTCATTTGACGTACGACAAATACAGAAAAATACTTTTATTTTTAAAACACACAACGATATCCATGAAAATTCCTTTTACCAATGACACTGAAAAGTTCGAAATAAACTTTTGCCACAATCTTGACAGGCATATTTCAAAATATTATCTTAAGTAGGTTGAAATGGCACTTTTGAGGAGCAACACTCAGTGTGACACGCATTGTCTTCATTAATGATCGGCGATTCCACTGTAACACTACACAGAATAAATGGAAAGCCATTAGTTTGAAGTCAAAAAAGATTATTACAGAAAAAAACATAAAATTCAGATGACTGTTGAATTTGTGAAGATGAAGACTCAGTGCACAATATAATAGCTGTAGCACCATTTACTCATAAGTATAGAAAATGTTTAGAATAAATATGTGATAAAGTAAACTTATTATAGTTATCAATAAGGTCCAAATAGTAAATGGAGAAAATAGCAAAGTAATAAAAGGAATTTTATTGCAAAAGTCATTGTGTCATACCTTCAATGATTGTCCCTTTTACTGGCGTGGTAAGAAACTCTAACAACGAACCTTGGCGTTTTGACATGCTTAAATTGATTAAAAAGAGTTAAATAAGTGCAAAACATCCACATTTCGATACGTTAAAATACAATGAACCAGACACCAGTATACGCATTTTAAATAAAATATAATTTACTAAAGTATTCAATTAGAAAATTAGCATTCTATGACCGTCATTAAAAATAAAAATAGTAAATAGTAAATTTTAGAATAAGAATTATAGAAATTTTCCATGGTTTCTAATAAGGTTTCTATTAGAAACCACAATATGAAATCGATGTAAGAAACAAATATTTCTATGCAACAAATAGAGAACAGCCTCAGTCGTTGGTTCATACAAAACTATCAGTAGTAAACCTATAACGCAAAGAATTAGAGATCACCATGTGTCTTAAAACACTCGTATTTATTTAACTATAATCATTAAAACATAATTTATAAACTAACGTTCTTGTGATAATAAAAAAACCTTATGTCTCTTTGTAGTTGAACAAAAGAGGATATCCAGTGTATTTTAACATAATATATATAGATGCCGGGGAGGGGGATGATGTATGCCTTAATCTCTATTGTCGAAATCTGGGGGGCTGAAGGCCCCAAGCCCCACCGGGTTCGGTACCTATGGCTAGGAATCAAATTCACACCCAGCAAATGTGTGCATATTGTTCTACTTCACAACGCAAATGCATCAATAGAAATATATAGGAAAATAATACCAGATATAGAAGGCGAGTTTGTAGTGTAACTTGATGGACACTTCTCAGAGAACATCAAAGAATCAATGTAGAGAAATTAGCAACGATGTTGAGGGAAACGGAAATTATTTCAACATCAATACTTGTCCCTTGGTAGAAATTGCAAGCCTATTTGGTGAACTTACACTCAAAGCTCATTTTCACATTTAGGATTTTTTTCATCCCATATAAGACTCTTGATGGACCAGACACAGTCTGGACAATATAATCAGACTTTACCACACAAAAGTCCTGGGATTGCCGAAAAATGAATTCAATGCATACTTGTACACCACGAATGAAAATTGCGGGGTGGGACTCACATCTATATTGGATGAATACATTATTCAGTCACTTTCTCACTGCTTCCAAGTGATTGCATACAGCGAAGAAGTGACAATAGATGCCACTTTATTTTCGCTCCGAAGAGGAGCCAGTGGAAGGACATGGAAGAAATTTAACCTGGTATCTATTTAGACAGCAGTAAGTTGACTCAATAGAGGAACAAAGTCAGGTTAAATTAAAAACTGGTGGGCGAAAATAAAGTTTGTCATACAGAAAATTTTCAAACTGCACCAAATCAAAATAGAGTTGGTGCAGAACGAACACTCCATCTGTATACATATACACCAGAGTCTGGTCTGAGAAATACAACTTGCAAACGGAGAATCAGAAATAATAAGGGATAACACCTAGGGTGTTCAAAATTACCGAAAAATCGTTTACCGGTATTACCGTATTATATTATTCATTTACCGATAAAATTATTTGCCGGAAAATACATCTGATTTAACAAGTTATAAATACAAATAAATATATTGGTAAAACAGTAAGACAATTTAAAATCCTCAAATTTTATTTCAAAACAATCAGTTTTTATTTGTTTCAGTCTTTATTTTCAAAAAATATCCTTTTAAAAAACTGTGCGATGAGATGATAATCGAAAATAATAATCTCGTTAATTCGATTTTTATATTTTGTTTAAATATTTCGGTCTTTGAGAAAAACGTGTTTTTTCTATTTAATGCAATTTAGGAACTTGTTATTCATTGTCATTCTCTACAACAAAAACATAACGTATCGATCATATTATCTCCAGGGTTTGATCTTATTTTTGTAACAACTAACCCAGCTACTGAAATTCCTGATTCAACAGTTTTTGGATGGATGCTTTCTAAGATATGGAAAAGTTTTAGAAGATTTGAATCTAATATATTTTCTTCAATGAAATAATTCAATTCACTTTGAATTACTTTATTGTTGTCAGTATAAATATCATTTTTTTGTTTTTAATGTGTTTCTTACTGCTTTTTTTTATGTTCTGTAATAGCCGTTCTTTGAATGTGATTGATTCATTCGGATTACTTTCGCTAACTTCGAGAATATCAAAAAAATAAAAATTGTATTTTAAAAAATTAAAATTTTAATGAAATAATGTTTATGTTTTAGAAAAATTGTAATAATATTAAATTCTAGAAATATATTTTACAAGTTATATTCATGCAAAACATTTTCAAAAATTTTTCGGTAATTTACCGTTACCGAATATCATTTTACCTCTAATACTGTTAAAAAACTTTACCGGTAATGGTATCACCCTTGAACTCCCTAATAAAGCCGATGAAAACTTACTGTTGACTTCGATGCTCAACAAAAGTGTGTCAAGGACACATAGAAGATTAGTAGAAAAGTCATGGATACACAAATGACTAAAGTAGAGCAGTGCCGGGAGATTTGCTAGAAGTTTAATCTCCAAAGTTAGTTTTCACGGTGTAGTATATGAAGGAGGACTTAATTATACCGAATGGTACTTTTTTCACAAGGCAATTGTGAGGAATATTTTAAATTGTTTGAATGCGTAAATGTATGGTTGCTGTATGTTGATTTAAGTATGTTGAATTTAGAATGGTGATTCTCCCACCCAGATGGAAATTGGTATTTTTTTATTAAATTTCAAGTGATTTACTATTCGAACATAATTAAAATAATCATTTTATAAGTTCATATCTTTAATTTCAGAATTATAATTAAGTTTAATAATTTTTAGTAAAATTTAAATTAAATGCATTTTTAATAATTTGATGTCATTTTTATTATTTTGGGATTTATTGAAAAATGGTAAAAATTAATATTTTTAATTAATATTTTTTAGAGGTTAAATATTTTAAAAATAACTTAGAAAAATTGTCCGAATAATCATGATTAAAAATAGAAATAAGAAAACCAATTAGAACGATGGCAAACGATGAAAGACCTTCTGAGAGTTGTAATGACTCTAAATGTAATTGCAATAAAGATTCAAACGAGACTTGTTTAAATGTTCTTAATAGCAATGACATATATAGTGTCTGTCAACTACCGACTTAGTTTCGTATTAATGACGGGCACTGTAGAAGATGTCCATATAATAAGGAGACTGGTGCCTATTTGACTGAGTGTTCTTATAATGCCTAGTTTAAAAAGTACAGACTAATGCGGTCTTTTACTTTTTAGCGAAACAAAACACACAGCATTTAGATTGTGAAATACATATAGATGCTGTATCTGCATGTGTTTCGTAACAAGATCGAATGAACTTGCAAATAAAGGTACCAGGATAGAACACTGTGTACCACATAGATTTAAAGTACTCATATAATACGCAGAAAAACATGGGTGATAGTAATACAAAGAAATTGTATCACTACGAGTCTTTGGCTAGTGCTTGCAGAGGACCATGCCGAATACAACTATACTGATTTACACCCTCCAGATAGGGTATATCGGAACTTGGTCCAAGTGCAGTACAAGCATTATGACAAGTCTAAACATCCCGCCCAAGACTATTAGAAGCATTGCGATAGCGTGCTCGATATACAATATCAAATATTTTTCTGCACAATGGGCATTTCATATAGATAGAAGATGCCCAGAGATCCGCAGACTAAACCGGATTGAGATGTGAGAAGATGAAACACCGATGGACTCCATACTGAACATGGATGAACCAGACAGTATGACGGAACCACAAATAGATGCACGAGGGAGAACTTCGATCCGGTAGTCCTCAACGAGTTACTCAACTTATACTCATACAGAGTTGATCAACTTGAAGAAGAAGACAATTACTTCTCCTCTGATGATGAATCATCAGATAAAACAATAAAAATATCCACATTTCAAATAATAAAAATATTAAATTGAATAAAAATATTTGAACATCAACGACTGGCGTCGAAATATTATGGTTTCGTATAAAAACATTTGGTCATTATTAAGAACATTGAGACAATTCTCGTTTGAATTTTTATTACTATCAAATTTAGAGTTATTAAAACCCTCAGAAGAGCTTTCACGGTTTGACATCCTTCTAATTGGTTTTCTTATTTCTATTTTTAATCATGATTTTTCGAACAATTTTTCTAATTTTTTAAAAAATATTTATGTTCTCAAAATATTAATTAAAAATAATAATTTAAACCATTTCTTTATAAAAACCCAAAATAATAAAATTTTATCAAATTATTGTAAATGAATTTAATTTAAATTTTATTACAAAATATTAAACTGAATGTTAATTGTTAATTTAAAAATATAAACTTATCAAATTATTATTTTAATAATTTTTTCAATCACTTTAAATTTAAAAAATATCAATTTCCATCTGTGTGGGAGAATCACCATTCTAAGTTCAACATACTTAAATCAACATACAGCATCCATACACTTACACATTCAAACAATTTAAAATATTCCTCACAGTAATTAAAAATTCTAACTTATGGATGCATTAAAACTTTAAATAATACAAATAACTACATTAATTGTAATTTGTCAGGCTTTGCAAGCCTAATTATAACTCAAATACCTTTAAATAATTATCGTAAATTAAAATTGTATTTTTCTTTTATGTTGTTCTTTAATAGATTTATTACCCTCACTCCACTCTCTGTCTTCTGGAATTTCCATTTCACCTTTAGGGACATTCGTTGGTCGAAAAAGCGTTTTATCGAGAACGTTATCACACTTATCCTCTGATATCGGATCCAAGGACGACCTCACGGAATTATTGTCACGGGAAGTCAATGTATCTGGATTGCAAGCTAAATTAGACATATATATATAAAAATTAAATTCTATATTTATACTTTAAATATGTACTTTAATAAATATTTGAAATGAAATTGAGCAAAATATCTTCGTTATATTATATCTAATAACTAAATATGAAATTGAATCAAAATGTATAAACAATAACGACTAGGCGAGATTATTTAGGCTATTAGGGGCGTCTATTCTTAGTATTTTTATGATTTTTCCCATTCTTTATATTAGCTTGCTTTCTATATATGTATCCATGGAATTTAGAAACCTATTCTTGAAAGCTTTTTACTCGGTAACCGGACTTTTCCGCACATGACCTTTCCGCACCAGAATTTTCCGCACACGGACTTTTCTGCACCGAACTTTTCCGCATCGGACTTTTCCGCACTGGAATTTTAAAAATCTTTTTGTATAACTCAAAAATTAATAAATAAATATTTTTACAATAAATAAAAATAAAATAATTCGATTTTAATTAATTCATAAAAAATAACATTTTAATAAATAATAATAATAAATAATCACAAAAAATAATAAAAATCATAGAAAAAATATTTTAATTAATTATTTAAATTATGAATTTCTGAATAAAGAAAATAATTAAATAATTATAAAAAATAATAAAAAATGACTTAAATGTTTTTTACGAAAATGAATCGATAAAATATTTATTAAAACAATTTTAGATAAAAACAACAACGACATTAACTGGAACAAAAGATAATGCAGTCATTGAAATAATCAGTTCCTTAACATCCGTATCAATGTTGAACTCTCTTATAAGCCAAACAGGGTCAACTTTTCGAACCAAACTCTGACATAGATGAAAATAACATTCTTTTAATTCTGCATAAGAAAATGCAGCACGATCAGCATTCATACAAGCTCTTTCGAAATCAACTAAGATTTTTGCCCTCTAGATTTGGAAGCAAATTTTTTTAAGAATTGAAACATCCGTGTATAGACTGCTCCATCTTTCTTCTGAAGAAGAAAACACAGGGTATATAATAATTTCCAACTTGACAATGCCATGAATACAACTGATAAAATATTGAAGGTGATTTATTAAATGTACCATCTTCATAAATTTCGTCTTGTTATCCAGTTGTGACAACAAATCTCTATCTCCGATCACCAAAGTACGATCCACATCATTAACACCAGAGTCGTATAAAATCATTTCTTCATATTTTTCGGGAATTGAGAAATTTACATTCACAGGACTGAAAATAACATTCTATTTGAATCTTCTTAAATTTCTTTCCAGAGATGATTTTTTTTGGCATCTGAATTAAAATATCATTATTGAGCTCCGCAAGAACTTTCCCAATTGCGTTTCTTGTGCTGATTTCAATGCCTTTAACTTCGGCTTTCATTTATTGCCAGGCCTCTTTATTGGCTGCTTCTTGTGGACAGGAATTGTGGCAGTTACTAAATGACCAGAAATTATATTGTTGTCCTTCATTTTCAAAGTTGAAAGACAGTTATTGATTTAGTTTAATCTGCATCTCCATGTTATATAATTGTTTTTTTCTCTGGATTTTAAATACTCAAATCCTTTAAAATAGAATAACAAATAGAAGTATTTATTAAGTAAAATAAGAATTATTATTTAAGTGGATTACTAATTATTAATTAAATATTTTATTCATTACCAAATTGTTTATAAACATTTTATAATTTTCTTTTATAACAAATTTTAAATTGGTAAAAAATGTAAATTAATAATGATGAAATTTTAACAGGGGTTTTTTCAAAATATTTTGAAATTGTTTTTAAAATATTTTTAATGTTTTTGGAAAAGTCTGTGTGCGGAAAAATCCAGTGCAGAAAAGTCCGATGCGGAAAAGCCAATGTGCGGAAAAGTCCCAGAACCTTTTACTCAATCTTTTTTCTCCAAATTTTGTACATTTACTCACTTTCGATGACAGCAAATGATAATGTGAAAATGTGAAATGTGTGTCCAAGTATCGGTCGGATGGATCCAGCGAGTGAAGTGTCAAAAAATATGTTGACTTTGGAGACCGGTGAATTGGAGAAAGAGTTGAGATCTTTTTGGGTGGATGGGTGTTGTGCTAGGGTCTCAGGGGTAAGAAGGGGTTCGAAATCAAGACTTGCTATGTCTGCGTGGGACAAACAGTCTGCGACAACGTTTTCGGCTCCTCTGATATAGCGTAATTCGATGTTAAATTGTGACAGGTAACTCATGGGATATTGTTGCCGCGGGGAAGGACATTTCATGGTCAGATAATGCAGGAGCGGTTTGCGGTCTATGTAAACGACTACCGGTTTGACGGAAATCTTCGAAATATTTGACCGACATGTAAAGGTATAACAGTTCCAGACCGAAAGCGGAATATCTTGTCTGAGCCGGTGACAGCTTGTGAGAAAAGAATTCTATGGGTTCGGAATGTATATTGCGGACCTGCATCAAGACTGCGCCTATCGCCGTGTTGTAGGCGTCCGTTGTCAATGTGAGTGGTAAGTTGTTGTCCGGGAAATGCAGGGATTTGAATTTTTGTAAGGTGTCTTTGCTCGACATAACGCCTGTTCTGACTCGGTTGTCCAGGTGATTTCTGAGAGTTTTGGTCCGGAGGAAAGGACCGTAAGGGGTGCCAGTATGTCGGAAATGTGCGATATGAACCGTCTACAGAAATTGATCATCCCCAAGAAGCTCCTCAGTGTCGTGACTGTTACTGGTCGGGGAAAATTTCTGATAGCTTTGACAGGGTTCTCCAGTGGTAGTACACCTTTATCGGATAATATGTGACCCAGGAATTCAATTTGTTGTCGGAAAAAGTGACATTCGGCAGCTTTACTTATAGGTTGTGTTAGCTCAATCTTGCAAGTGTCGTTGTGATATGTGTTTTGTGTTGCTCGTGATTCGGCGACGCGATGATGATGTCGTCGACGTACGCGGCTACATTCGGGAGTCCGTTGAGTACCGTGTCGATGTGCCGTTGGAACGTTTGTGAGGCGTTCCGTAGCCCGAAGGGCATGCGCACATATTCGTACAAGCCGAACGGTGTTGTGACTGTCGTCTTCTGAATTGAGTTTGTGTCCATGGGGATCTGATGGTACGCTTTGCTCAAATCAAGAGATGAGAAGACGGTACATCCTGCGATGCGCTGAAGAAGGTCGGTGAAGAGCGGCATTGGGTACGAGTCTGGAATGGTCACCTTGTTGAGTCCTCTGTAGTCACCACATATTTGCAAGGCTCCGTCCTTCTTCTTGACGATTTGCATGGGTGCTGACAATAGTGAAGAGGAGCGTCAGATTATTACGGCCTCTTCAAGCTGTTTGAACTCTTCAGCTGCCAGGGTACGAATCGTTTGTGACAATTCCCGTCTTCGCTGATGGACTGGTAGGCAGTCGTTTGTTGCTATGACGTGGTTCGACACGCAAGTTGTGCTGTTGTTGCTTAGTGCTTGAAGCAGCGTCGGGAACTTGTCTAGAATGTGTTGCAACATGTGTTGTTCATGGATCGAGAACTCATGGGACTGTGTGTTGGGAACTTTCCCTGGTTGTTGGTGTAGTGTGGTGATGGCGTCCACCGGTGCTGTGTTGATTTGGTCCGTTGCTGTGGCCTGATTGAGAATGAGTTGGTGCATCCTGCAATCTGCTAAGATATCGAAATGTTCCAGTAAGTCGACTCTCAGAATAGGATGGATTACATCTGATACTGTGAACTTCCAATGGAAAGATCGCTGCACCTGCGACAATGAGAAGGTTAAAGTGATGGTGCCGTAAGTACGGACTGCTGTACCATTGGCTGCAGTGAGGGGTGGTACGAAATTGTGTGACCAAATTGAAACAGCCGAACCAGTGTCGATTAAAAAAGATGCTGATGTGCGTTAATTGTTGTAAATTTGTGCCTCCGATGTGAAGACGCTGCAACAATTACCATGTTGAGTCTCGTCGGTTGCACGAGTAAGTGGCGGTCTCAGTTTTTTTCTTTGTTCAGATGGCAACCAGGTGCACAACGGGTCGCTGCCGTACCGAATTGTGAGTGCCAAATGCCTGGGTCCGTGACCGTTAGTTGATCGCGAACACAAGGAAATGTACTATTCGATGGATGGAGTATTTCGTTGAACTAACCTCCGTTGTAACTCCTCTTATAGTGTGTCGTGTTCCAGTAAGTGCGGCAAGTGTTTCTGGATGGTTGTTAATTGCTCTGATGGAAGGAATGCCAACAACTCGTGGAAGAGGTCCAGTTGCCCGTTAATGTACATGGATCTTAGTCTGGAATACATGTCATCTAACCAGAGTTGTGGCAAAGGCCGCCATATTAGAGGTTCTTGGAACATCATCAGAATTATTACTGAGTTATTTCAGACATCAAAACTTTTATTATACCACACAAAAATGTTTAAATCTAATATTTAAACAACCTTATTTTATTTTTTTTGAGAAACAATTTGTTTTATAAATTTTAAACTGATATAAATAAAAATACTTATAATAATAATATTTGATTTTTAATTTTAATTTCATAAATTAATTTTAAATTATAATAGCATTTTAATATATTTAATTATTTCGTTTAATTTTATTAATTTTTAAAAATCGTTACATATAAAAATTATACATTTTAATTTTTATATTATATTTAAAACTCTCAAAAATTTTTAATCATTAACAATTTAATTAGATCTTTTTAATTATAGTAATTCCTTTTTTTCCAAACTCTACATAATTAATTACATATAAATTTTAATTTGTACATATTTAATTTAACCTTATTACAAAAATTTTCCTAGCATTTTTAATTTTTAACCGGAGACATGGCCAAATGTAACCTCCGTGCTATGAATTTTTTTGGAGTGATGTACCGAATATATTGCATATTTTCTGAGTGCAATGATAGATGGAAGATTCTCAAAGAAATTCTTCCATATTTAACATCGAACCCAATATCAGAAACAAGATGGAAGTACCGAATTGAAACGGTGAAAACTGTACGCTATCAGACAATGGAGATTTGCGACGCCCTTTCAAAAGTTTCTGAACAGCAAATGAATCCAAAATGAGAAGTGAAGCCGAATTTATTGCCAACCATATATTAGGAAGTTTTGACTTCCCGGTTTGCTATGGTTGTATGGTACGACGTGCTATTTGCTGTCAATGCTGTCAGTAAAAGCTTTCAATCTTCAAACATAATGCTTTTTTATTAATTATAAATTAAAAAGATACTGGATTCTCAACAGCGTTGAACAGCACAAATGAAATTGCATCAGCTATGGATATTGAACCAATATTTAAAGAGTAACGGGATGTCCAAAGAATAAGGCACTTAGACTTCAAATCTACGAACCCCAACAAACACATAAAATTCTTTCAGAACGGGTTACTTTTTATGGATTGTAGTTCAAGCCCTGATATCTTTAGAAAAACGTTTCCAACAGTTGCAGGAATATTTCGGAAATTTCTGATTTTCATTCAACGTTCTAAAGCTTCGTAAAATTACTTTGGAAGAGCTGAAAACACTGCATGGCTTATGACTTGCTTTTGATAAATGTCAATTCGCGAGATTTGGACGGCTCAGATCTATTCAATGAATTGAAGGTGCTACGAGAATTGATTCCAGAAGAAACAAAAAGTGCTTTGGAATGTCTTGAACTTATTGCACATCTAGCTGATTCCTTTCCAAATGCTGCAATAACTTACATGATTATTTTAACTGTACCCGTCACCGTAACCCCTGCAGATCAAAGCTTTTCAAAATCGAAACTGATAAAGACTTACATCAGATCAAAAATGCATCAGCAAAAATTGTGTCGACTAGCTGTTTTGTCCATAGAAGAAAACATTGTTTCTACGTTAGACTACTTGGACTTAATTGAAGACTTCGCCAGTAAAAAGACGAAGAAAGTTGATTTTCTGATGGGATTTTACCATGAAGTTAAAAGTATAGTTCGGCATAGCCTATTTATTTCCATTAACTCTTAAAGGACTTTAAGTTCATACATGCAAATTTTGTAGTTAAACGAAAAATACCTTCTTAATTGTTTTTGGTTCTAGTGATATATATAGCAATTATTATATACCAATTTGTCCAAAAATGAACCTATTTTGATAAAATGTGATAACTTTGTTGTATATTTTTTACTTCTATAATTTTTTAAAGACTTTCAATAGAAAATTTTAATTAACAATAAATAGTCACAAAGCCAAAGAAGGAAAAACAAATAATTATGAAGTATAAATACTTGAGTAGGGGAAAAATGTATGTTCGACACCAGACCCCCCCGGGGTGGGTCGTTACTAGTTACCGTGGTTGCCATGGTTATGTAACCAGTTACCACGCGGGGTTACCATGGCAACGGTCGCGATCACCTTAGCAACGGTCGCGGTTACCATAGCAACGGTCGCGATCACCCTAGCAACGGTTGCGGTTACCATGGCAACGGTCGCGATCACCTTAGCAACGCTTCTGATTGGTTCCTGGTTCCCTAGCAACGGTCGCGATTACCTAAAAACACTTCTGATTGGTCGACGGTTCCCTAGCAACGTTCACGATCACCTTAGGAACCGTTCCGGTTCACGTGGTGACGGTAACCAAGGTCACGGTTCCCAGGGTAACGGTAACCAAGGAACGTTTTTCATTAGCAACGGATACAGTGTTCCAAGGCGGTTGTAACCATGGTTA
>MQRK01044906.1:0-27805 GCA_001938485.1 Girardia tigrina | reverse complement strand
ATTCCAATCTAATTTTAAGAGGCAATTTATCTACAATAATAGATGTAATTAAGAGTGACCTAAACTATGGATAGTGATCATTAGACGAATCATACCCTTGTTTCAGATGTCATTCATTGACATCTGAAAATCAGTGCATCGAACTCAGACATTTAATAAATAAAATAAAAGTTATAAAACAATCAATAAAATTAGTTTCACTGAAAATAATATTTAAAAATTTAAATAAGAAGTGCTTTGTTCCAAGAAATTGAAATTGTGTAAAAATGTAACAGACAAATGAAGTGAATGTAGAATAGTTGAGTAAATAATACCCAAATTACCGAGACTCGATCACCGGAACTCAAAGTAACAAATCCCCCATAAAGTACCAAATAATATCTCAATAAAAGAGAAAGGAAAATCTCGTTTAATTTTTCAATGAAAGAATGTGGTAACAGAGTTAGAAAGTTAAGGAATGCTTAACGAATTCTTTCTATAAACTTCATTATATTCTATTAAATAAAAATATTGTATTTAATGAGTTGTATTGGAATAAATTATATATACGAATATGTTTACATGGGAAATACAAACAATTATATCTGGTTACATCAGCAGCTTCTGCTGGGGAAACGATATTACCCATTATCGGTGTTGTGCAATTAATTCCTAAAAATTATCATCTGATAGTAAAGACTTGTGTTTTAATAGAATTTTTTTAACATATTTTGTCTAAAACATGTTTTAATTTAATTTAATCGCACCGCTTAGGTGTAGTTAAATCAAATGCAATACATGTTTTCAGCAATTTTAATGAGCCTAGAAATACGACAAGTTGTTGCACCTTTCGCCTAATAGTCCGAACGGGTAAATGTAACCCGTTTTAGAAAGGAACCGTTAAATAGAAACGTAAACACCATACAAAAGATTTACTATTGAACAATATCGACGAATCAACCGTCATGATTAGAGGAAACACATAATGATTAAAAACAACATTCCAAATATTTTCATATGGTGGTTACGTTAATTTGTCAGAAAATTTGTAGTTTTTGTAAAAGGAATTTTGAAAAAAATAATTAAATCTCAACGAAGAAAGCGTATTTTCAATTATTTTTGTTCATTCTTTACATGATGAACGAGTCGTCATCATGTAAAGAGAAATAGAGGAAATGATTTCTATTATTTTATATTTTCAAATAAGTATCTAATAAAATATTCAATTACTTCTAAGATAAAACATTTTATTAATGTCACTGTCAATTGAAAAGAAACAAAACGGATTTGTCGATAAATTACTTTTCTTTTTATAGCTCGTATATTATCGGAAATAGTATCAACAGAAATTTAAAAAATAATTGATGACCATGTGAAAATAGAATGATTTTTAATTTGGTCATAGTAAAATGATTTCTATTCAGCAAAGCAATCATCGTTTGCAAATTGCAATCATCAATCGACACCCTCAAAGTTTGCAGCACAATAATATTCAACGCGTTGGTTGTCTAGAACCTACCGATAAATGGCGGTTAATTAATGTGTTTTGTTTGAATTAAATATAATTTTTACATTAATCGTTTTAAATTTTTAATATAATAATTTTGAATAATTTTAACTGAAGAATGGCAATAACTAAAGACTTAACAAAGTTTAATTTATTCGGATTGTATTAATTTAAAATAATTAATTCATTGAATCTTCAACCTCTTCAATATTAATCAACAACTCAATCAGCTACATAAGTATGTATCCAATGATGAAGTTGATATTTTAAATATTTTAAAACGTCGAGTTGTTTAATCAATTATTAAAATTTAAAGAATCACTTTAAAATTAAACTAATATTTCATAAATAATATTTTCTTAAAATAAATAAAAATTATTTTAAATTTAAATTATAAATTGTTTTTGTAATAATTAAATTGTAATTTAAATTTGTTTGAATAATAAGGCGTGAAAGAATATTATAAAAGATTATCAATCAAGAACGATGACGAGCTACACAAGTTTTACGAAGAATTGTTCCAGTGGCAATTCAAAATGTGATATCAATAAATGTAAAGAAAACCCAGTTAATGTTCTTAATGCAGTAAAAGAATAGTTTTCTTATTTCGACTGTGGAATTTGTTGAACTTATCAAATCAGATTCAACAGCACTCTTCATTTCTTACAATCAAACAACGAATATAAATTCAAACACAAATATTTATTGCAAAACATTTCTTCTGAGTCCCATTTTTTCTCTACAAATTGGACACACGTCCGGAACACAAAGCGCACAGAAGAGGTGCCCGCATTCCCACGCAACCTCAATAGGACCATTGTAACATATGGGACAGATTTTCTAAATGTTATATAATCTAAAAAAATCATCACTTAATAACTTACAATTCCTTTAGTCATTCCCGTACGTGGAGCATTTTTCAATTGCCGAAGAAACTTCCGGAGACGTTTCTTGAACAATGAACGAATCAAAATGAAATAGATAGTAAATCAAAATATTACCGATTCGACAATGTGTACACTATTGTGTACAATGTCTATAATATCTTTTGTGATCTCATTCAAGATATTATGGACAGCACCACAAAATAAACAATGGGCGACTTTCTTGGAAATATTTTTTTTATTTTAAGAATTGCATGGTACAACTCTTGAATTTGTACAATGCGCCCCTCCATGCTCTCATGAAAGCCTGGAGATATTGCAGAGATCTTCTCGGTCATGAAGGTGTAAATCGTTAGTTTGGACTGGCCATAGTCCGGTCGATTGATAGTTTCGCAAATGTGATGGACAATGTCGTCAAAAGACGGACATAATTGGCCATCAAAATCTTAAAAAACATTTTAAAATTAAAATAATTGTATGTAATTATTTATTATTTTCGAACTTTCGTATTGTGAGGAATATTTTAAATTGTTTGAATGTGTAAATATATGGATGCTGTACATTGATTTAAGTATGTTGAATTTAGAATGTTGATTCTCCCACCCAGATGGAAATTGGTATTTTTATTTAAATTTAAAGTGATTGACTATTCGAACATAATTAAAATAATCATTTTATTAGTTCATAGTTTTAAAATTAACAATTAAAATTAAGTTTAATAATTTTTAGTAAAATTTAAATTAAATGCAATTTTAATAATTTGATGACATTTTTATTATTTTGGGATTTATTGAGAAATGGTAAAAATTATTATTTTTTAATCAACATTTTTAGAGGTTAAATATTTAATAAAATGATTTAGAAAAATTGTTCAAATAATCGTGATTAAAAACAGAAATAAGAAAACCAATTAGAACGATGACAAACGATGAAAGACCTTCTGAGAGTCTTAATGACTCTAAATGTAATTGCAATAAAAATTCAAACGAGACTTGTCTAAATGTTTGATTTTACTATGTTTTTAATTTAATTTATATATTTAGATAAATATTTAAATATATAAATTTTACTATTAAAATATTTAATTTTACGACTATATTTAATTTTATAAAATGTTTTTAATTTAAAAACTATTTTCATTATAAAAATGAATTATTGTAAAATAGTTTATATATTAACTTCATATTTAATTTTGTATTTTCTTTTAAATGAACATTTTATTTAATTGTGTTAATTTTTATATTTATTATGATGTTTATTTTTTCTTCCTATTGTATTTACTTTCTTAAACTTTATTAAATTCTGTTTAACTATTCTTAAGATGTTACATTTAATTCGTTTCCAAAACTATTTAATTCATCCACTACTTTAAATTTAGTTCGTTTTAAATCTATTTAATTTAATACTTTTATTAATGTAAAATCTAAACATTTCTGTTTTAATAGTTACTTATACTTTAAAATATAATCTAAAAATATACGTCAAAATATACTTTTAAAATATACTTTAAATAAATTAATTTAAAATGTCTTTCTTTTTTAGCTTTAATTAAAAGATTTCGGAAGATCCTCATAAGTATTAAGCTTAAAAAGAAAACTATTGAACTTCAGACGAACATTTTTTTATTGGAGACAGTTTGTGATGATGAATGAAACTGCGACAGTTGAAGATTTATCATTTGCCAGAAAGGCAGGAATCAATCAAGATTTACAATATATATTTTTCAACCAAAATTATTGTATCGCCTTTCTGTAAGCGTTACCCGACATTGGTCAATCGCAACTGAGTTCTTCTACAACAAGACAACGCTACGATACACATTGTACGTTTGACTCGTGGTAAAGTGCAAGAGCTGCAAGGGATTGAAGTTTTGCTACACCCTGTCTACAGAACCGACCTTGTCGTCAGCGTCTATCACCTATTGCGGGCAATGGCGAATTTTCTCAAAGGACGCCAATTAGATTCAGTAGAAGAGGTTGAACAAAGTTCCCGCGATTCGTGGAATCGAGAAACTAGCTGAAAGATGGTTGAAGACCATCGAAAATAAAGGCCTGTATTTTAAAGAATAAATGTGTTCTAATTACATGCTTTGTTATCTTGAAAATATGAGTGGAAAAACGAAAACACTTTTGCATCCAACTAGTATTAACCGTCTACATTTATATACAAGTGAGTCAACTAAATCAAATTGAAAACTTTACAAATTAATTAGAAGAATACTTAAGTATTTTAAATTTGAATTTAAAAATATTCTTTATAAATTTATTTGAATTAAAATATGATTTAAGTAGAAAAATGAGTAAAACACATAAAACAGTATTTTGAAAAATAATTTGAATCTTAGTAAAAAATTTTATTATTAGGGTGGACCAAAAGAGTTTTCGTATTTTCTACGTCTTTTTGATCAATTGTTTCTTATTACCAAATAAAGATATTTTATATACATGTGTTATATGTTTTTAAAGCTCTTGAACTGCTCTGTCACAATATATATATATTAAAACTTCTAATTAGTCGTTAATATAATTTTTATGGCCTTTAAGAAAAATCGTGGAAAATTTTGAAATTCGTGTTCTTTTATGTCATTACTGGAAACAGGGCTTAAACGCAACTTCAGCAACAAAGAAGATATGCGAAGTTTAAGGCGATAATGTGGTCTCAAATCGTACTGCACAAAATTGGTTCCAAAGGTTCAACGAAGACGACATTGACCTCGGAGACAATGCACGTTCAGGCCGACCTATCACCGTATATTCCGGAGCAATTCGTGAAGCCGTCGAGACAAATCTGTCAATAAGTACTCGCAGAATGTCGGCCGAACTCGATATTCCTCAAACATCCATTGTACAACACCTTCACGCTCTTGGAAAGGTCAATAGAGGAGGTCGAGAAGTGCTCAAATTCAAGCTCAACTTCGTTTCGAAACTTGTCAAAAATTGCTTGAAAATCCGCGCGATGACCGTTTCATCCGTCGAATTGTGTTTGGTGGAATTTCGAAGGCGTGATTCACTTCGAGTTGGTTCCAAATGGTCGTACCATCGACGCTGACCTTTACTGCGCCCAACTTGATCGAATTTATGCGGCTCTTGGCGAGAAATACCCCGCTTTGATCAATCGAAAGCGAGTTCTTCTACAACAGGACAATGCAAATCGCACACCGCCAAACAAACAAAGGAAGAAATCAAAAGCTCGACGCCTTTGAACTTCTTTCACACCCAGCGTATAGTCCGGATCTTACGCGATCCGACTATCACCTTTTCCGCTCTATGGTACACTTTCTTCTTGGTCGCAGCTTTCTTTTGGTTCACCCTAATATTATTTGTAAAAATTTATTTTTCAAATTTAAAATTAATGTAAGGATATAATTAAAAAATTAAATATTTAAAAATAAAAAATTGAATATTAAATATAACGTATTTTCAAATTTTCTAAAATAGTAAAATATTTTAAAAAATATAAAATGATTAAAATAAAGAACAAATTTAAACATTGAATATTTAAAAAAAGTAAATATAAATAAAATAATTTTAATAAATATTTTTTATTTTAAAATTTTAAAATTAAATGATTTTGATTGCAATTTTAAATAAATGAAAAATTATTTGACAATAGAGAGCGGCGGGTTAATTATTAATTAAGAAAATCGTTGAAAAATTTGTTTTAAAATTGTTTAGAATAAAGATATAAAATGAGTTAAAATGATTTCTGAAGTTGATGTTAAATATTTAAAAGTTTTAAATATTCTCACAATAACCGATTAATGAAATTATTAACAAAATCGAATAATAATATAAAAACTCACTGTCGTTCGCTGCATTGAATGTGACCTTGGTTAAAATGGTCTTCACCAAATCAGCCACACATAATTCGCCTCCGGGAACATAGGGAAACACTTTACAAAATTTATTTGCTGTCCAGGCGGCGGTGCGCTGGACACCCGAGATAGAATCTAACAATAGATTGTTGACGTCCGGTATTATTTGAAGAACGATTGTCTTCAGGGTGTCCGGATTAGGTACGTCGAGCATATATCCGAGCGACAGCACTGCGACATGTCTCTTCTGCCATGTTGTGTGCCGCAATGAATCTTTTGCATATTTCAATACTGGATCGATAATGGCGTCCTTGCACACCCGTAATATGAGTCTAAGACACAACCAAACATTTTGCGAGATGCAGTTCTCTATATTAAAGCCCTTTTCCTGCTTCTCAAGATACTCGAGAAGCAGGGGCACCAAAAAATTTACAGCGCCGAGCGCGTAATTCTTGGTTTCATCCGCTGTCGCGGGAATTTCGTCTTCCTCGTCTTCAAACTCTTCCTGTTCTGTTTTCGACATTTCTTGGTAACAAATGGAACACCACAGTTCGATTGCCGTGATGCCCACTGTATCGAAGGAACAATGCATTGCATTGTTTGTTATCTGAATCGAAAAACCCGTTTTATAAGTTTTTATAAATATATTATATATTATAAATATTATAAATATTATATTTAAAAATTAAAAAATTACATTTAAAAAATATTTTAGTAAAAAAATAACTTTTTCATTGTTCCTAAATGTTATTTTTTTTATTTGTAATTTATTGTAATAATTTTTAATAATAAAATACTATCTGTAAAAAATATTGTATTTCGTATATGGTAAATACAATATTTTCTATTACATAATTCGTCAACAATTATACTTTTGAAATGACTTAGTTTAGTAATAAAAAAACAAAAATAATAATAAGACAAACAAAACGCAAGGTATGTTAACAAAATAAATATATTTAACAATTTACTTGAAATCAACGATAAATAATGTCTATCCGCATCATAAAAAGATAATTATTTCGACGGTAATTAGGTAATGTTGATTTATTATTTTAACTTTTAATCACTTCTGTTATTGATTTATTTTCTGATATATAATATTATTATAGACTGATCCATTCATTATTAAATACGCTGAAAATAAATCCACGCAATGTATTGTCGGTCTAAGAGACACTTTCTACGAAATGTCAAACATTTTCATCTTTGTTATTAAATCGAGTCCTCTTCATACATTTCCATGTACCGAAAACATTTGATTTTCAACTTTTTAATAAACGTCGTCAAATAAGTACGACTGGTATTGATGACTTAAAGCAGATTACTTTGCTTTTCGACCAAATGTCTTCTATTCCATTCTTCAAATCTACGTAAACTAATTTAATAATAAATTTTACATTCAAGAAGATATTTATTCATTTATCTCTGCCGAATTGTTTCTCATCTAATACATAGATGTTTGTAAGTGCAAGAAATTACAGGAGAAATAAAGTAGAATAACAAATAAAATAAAAAATAAAAATGAACACACACAGAATAGACAAGCATGTTTGAAGAACAACACAATCACACTCCTCACACACAGGACCAAATACAAAGAACAACTAATCAAGCCAAGACTTTGTACAAAAACAAAAGAAAGAAAATCACTTACACACACGAAGTATACGAAAGTAGCATTTCACACTATCCTATCCTAATTTTCTAGTTTCATACAGAATTTCTTTTGGTTTTAAATGTTTTAAAAATGTTTTCTATCAATGGATTACTTGCCTCCATAATGTTTTTTTAAAAAGAAGCATTGGGGGAATTTTAAGGAAACAATAAATCGGTTTCCAGATGAAGTAATTTCATTGAAAATTGGAATAATGTCAAATAAGGAAGTATAGGATTGCAAACATAATCCAATTTTACTGGATTATTCCGTGTTCTGGTGGACAATATGATTTTTAGAACATTTATTAATATCACAAGTAAAATTGTCATTACCAGAATAAGACTAAAAGAAAAAACACGCCAGATGAAAATGTAACGCGAAGAATTTATAAGGTTGGCGAAAAGGTCTGGATTCAAAAGGAAAATAGAACGAAAGGAGAAGATAGATTCGAGGGTCCTTATGAAATTATAGGAAGAATGCACGAAAGAAGCTACAAGTTGGAAGACAACTTACTCGAAATGTTGAAAAATTCAAAAATTTTAAAAACGAGGTGGATGTTGGGGTGAACTTTTAATTTTGGTGAACTTTAAATTTTTGATATTTTTTAAAAATCATATTTATATTTTAGATAAATTAAAAATAATGTTCAACTAATTAAAATGAAATAATCTTTAAATAAAAATTTAAGTTTATAGATAATATTTGTTACTAATTAAAATAAATAAGATTTTATAAAATATATTTTATAGGTAACATTTCTACCAATTAAATTGAAATAAGTTTTGTAAATATTTTAGAGTAATGATAATATTTAAATTAAATTGAGACAAATTTTTATAAAAGTTAAGTTTTAAAAATTCACAATGAAAATATCATTTTCGAAGTTAAAGAATTTTGTAAAGAAGATTTTGATATATTTTGGAACACTATTTAAAATAAAATTAGAATGTTTATTGTACACGGAAAGTTTTATTAAAAACAAATAAATTTTATAATTAATGAATCTCTATTAAATAATAATAAATTTAAATATTGCTAAATATTTTTGTATTTTAAATTTAAGTTATTTTTGCAATTTTATTAAAAACAAATTAAAAAGAAATAATTTATATTCGAATGATTTAAAATAAAAAAAAATCAAAATTGAATAAAATAACATATTTATATATTTATCGATATTATTATGTATATTTAAAATTTTGAGATCTAGATTATGTAAATAAAATATTGTTCCTCAAATTTGTTTCAATAATGAAAATTGTAATAGAGATAAAGTTTACAAAATTATGAATTCCAATTTTAATCACGAACCTAATAAATATAATATATAATATAAAACGGCGAACATACATTTTCCCCCAACTATTAAGTTCTTTGATCCAATAAAACTATGATTTTTGCATTATTTAAATTATTATATTTAATTTAACAGTTCCATAATTTATAAGTTCCGAATCATTAGCACAATGAATACGTTTACTCGTCTTTCTTATCTGAACATCTTTCATACCTTTAAATATATCTACTTTAACAACATTTACTTTGGCATCGTTGTCTAAAAGACATTCAACATTCATATCCGAAAATCAGCATTTCATCCAAAGTGGCGACAGAGGGAAGCGAAGGGGAGTTCGGGACAGCAGATAGTCTAGAATCATTTCACAAGGCTCACCATTTCGGAGGTAAAAGAATGAAATTCCTGGCAGGAGACTATAAGGCCCTGACGATGTATCCAAGCTGTCGTAAACGAATGTTCTCAGTGTGCATCAATCGATCCTGCAGCAGTGAAGTGAGAGAAAAACATGCTGGGGTTCAAAGAAACTTGGCACGGGCTCACAATGGATGTAACGCATACCACTGAGGGTAAGTTCATGAAGTTGGTGGACTGCGGGCCAGGACGATTCTCGGTGTGAAGAAAAATTAGATCTGAAAGAGACGAGAACCGTTGATGGACAATTTCACAACCAATCGGTAAACAGCAATCCGGAAATTGCTGACTGGAGTGGACGTCGAGATCGTGTTCAGATTCGCAAATCGGCAGAGTAGAAACGGGATCGTCAAGAGTTGTCATCGAAAGATTAAGCGTATGGCAACAAGAAGCGGGGGTCAATCTACCACATACTCGAGTAAAAAAAAGTGACGCCAAATTCAGTTGGCATAATTCCAGCGTCGACAGTGTTCGCACAGCAGAGGCAGCTGCTCTGTTGAGGAATTTCTCGAGCCGAATACCGAGGGCGAGGGAGGCCAAGAACAATTTGGAGTTGCAAGCAGGCGATGCAGTGTTTGTAAAACCGTTTGTAAGTAGTGAATGATGGTGTCCCGTACCACGTGTCACATTTCAGGCACGCTCCCGAGGACAGCGAAGCAACTGCTAACGGAGGACCTAATGAGCCGAAAGCGAACTACGAGCTGCTGAGAACAAGTGATGACAGCAATAGTTCTGAAGAACACGACGCGCGTTCGATGGAAAAGACGGAAGCTGATTCAGAAAGAACTCGGGGAGACGGTAGTGCGACGAAGTAGAATGGCAGCAGCGACAAGTGGTTGTATGAACAGCCCGCTTTAAAGAATTCGTGTGTGTTGGGATGCAGAACCCAGCGACGGAGGGAGCCCCCTGTGCATGAGCGATATGTGTGATTGTGCCTTAAGGGGAATGGAAGCGTGAGAGTAAATGACGATATACTAATGAACGATAAAATTAGTGTTTGTTTTAATAATAGGGAAAACGGGTCGAATTTGAATTAATAAATATTTCTTTAGTTGCTGATTCGTTTTGAAGATATTCGATAAATTACATGTTATTTAAAATTAAATTATTATCAAATAGTAGCAATTAGAGAAAATATCAAAACATAGTCCGAATAAACACGTTATATGCAAAATTTAAAACAAACAATTCAGAACATACCTCACAATACACTCAACATTTTTCCATACATAAGCTCTGTGGAATAGTGTAGAGATATGTATATGTTGTCTTTCTATATAATTTTGTTTGATAACTTCAAATTATCCTAGTGACAAGAATGTCAAGAAAAAGAATTTCTTTAGTAAACTTAATATTCGGATGAAGACAATTCATGAATTTTAAAAATCATTCTATGAGGGATTGATTTCTGAAAACTAAAAGGATATCACGTGTTTCTTGTACAGCACTAGTTTTCTTTAATTATATATATCCAATGTATATATATATAAATATATGATTTTAAATTACCTATAAAACTCCGAGAGAAGTTAGAAAATCAATGAAGGTAATGATATAGTTAACATAAACAATTTCAATATCCTGTTCAGTCGATTTAAAAATCATTAGAAAATAACAGATGACCTTGTTGATCGGGTCACATAATTCTATCATCACAATCTTCATTGACTTCTAAAAATGACTGTTGAACAGTCGACATCAATTTACATTAAACATAGCTTAAAATATAAAATAAAAATATCTGATTAACAACATTAATTTCACATTTAAACACAAAATCAAATATCTACCAAAGATAAACACAAATATTATTAAAAGTTGTTTTTTTATAAGTTAAAGTGACCGAGGAAAACGGGAAATGATCCAGCCAAATGCACTGATATTCGCCATCGAGATCCGACCAGTGGATCTGACCGAGCGATCATCACCACTGACAGTTCCCAACGGCTCATATCATACTCACTAGCAGCGTCCGTGTCTAACCAGAGATTCGTCGCAGGTATATTTTAACTTCTTTTTTATAACTTCTTTTTTTTTTTGATAACTTTTTATTATTCGTTGATAGGAATATAATCATTTTCTTTGTTTAGAAATTTTTTTCATAATTAGTCCTTTCGGAAACGGCGAATAGTCATCGACTGTCAGTCGTCGGTCCAAGTTCGTTAAAGTAAATCTGCGATTTGTCTCATGTTAGACTTTACGGACGCTACTAATGAATACGAACACAATCGGCCGGACCTTTCCGCTTACCCCGGGAATGATTTACACTTTCGCCACTCGATCGATCCCTCTTCCCGTCTCTCTCCATTTGGATCGACCGATTCCTGAGGAAACTCAGGGTGAGCCAAGTCTGCCTCAAGAAATTCCTTCACTGCGATGTCATCAGCTGAAAATAAACAAACGATTACTCGCAATGAAATAAATAAAGTTGTAACGAATATTTATAGATTCTGAATCTGTGTTTTGATTGACGATTCTCAGAATCCATTGACTGACAAGTCTCCCTCTATCCGCCATTGTTCCAAAAGGACTGAAACAAAACAGAATATTTCATTTTGGTATTTTCGTCACAGAGTGATTTTAGGAAGTCAATTCAAAACACTTACTCTAATTATGACACTTCCATATTCGGGTTATTCCATTTAAACAATTATTCTAATAATTTTCATTAATTTTATTTAATTATTTTTTTTAATTTAAGGGGTTGTAATTTATAATTGGAAACTATTTTTCTTTTAAGGCATTTATTTCATCTGAAAAAAATCACAAAATTTAAGAAATATTTGTTCTGTGATCGGGGGCGCCTGTTGAATTTTCACTTTTTTTGTTACCAGTATTAAAATAAAGGATTGGATAATCAATAAAAAGTATTCCAAATAAAATAAAACTATAATATACATTTATGAGACATACATAAAAATATTTTCAACACAGTGAAGAAGACAATAGTTTGAACATTAATTAATGGATAAATTGATAAAATTGATATGATCAGAAAAGAAACTCATAACCATTTAGAATCACTTATTTAAATACCCTTGTAAAGATTGTTTATCCTTGGACAAACAAAGCAACCAGAATCAAATCAACGAATTGAATTCCTACAAAATAATAAAAAATTCTATTTGTTAGAATTTATCACTTGAAATAAATAATGCAAGACAATAAAGATGTTGAGGTATAGAGGTCAATTCAACTTTATTTCGATTAATAAAAAGTAAAAACCAAAACAAATTACTCTTTAACCCGTTCACTACCGGAAACCCATATATGGGTTTACGGCTTATAACTTTTGAACGAAGAAGAATTTTTTAATGCTGTTTTCTTCTAAATATTACTATTAACTTTTCTAGTCCAGCTCTCTCGCTCTCTAGTCCAACTTTATTCAATTTATTGCATCAGAACAAAACTGGAGCATGTGGAACAGTGAGAAAAAATCGTAAAGGATTGCCAAAATTCCCTGGAAAATCACGAAAAGGAGATGTTCAATGGTTTTCGTCTTCAGCTCTTCTAGCAATGAAATGGAAAGACAAGCGAGATGTCTACATGTTATCGATTTTAAATAGTACAAATTTCTTGAACAGTGGAAAAATTGATAGATCAAACGGAACAGAAATTACGAAGCCCGCTCTAGTCATGGAATATTCGCGCAAAAATGGGAGCTGTTGATGAAACTGATATGCAGATATAATTCTCTGCTTCAATTAAGAAAACTTTGAAGTGGTATAAAAAGATATATTTTTTCATATGATGGATATGGTGATATTCAATTCGTATATAGCATACAGAATGGAGAAAAATGCTTGCTCATTTAAAATTGCTTTTGGTCAGAGAAATACTTTAGAGACAGGGTCCTTCAGAGAGAAATAGAGTTGGTAGACCTTCTGATGCTCCTACACCTTTGATATTAGTTGCTCGTCATTTTCTCGACAATTTTCCACAAGATCCAAAGAGTATGAGAACGAAGTAGAAGAAATTGTATTGTTTGTAGTGCGAAAGAAATTCGACAACGAAGTTATTTCATGTGCCTTGACTGTAATGTGTCATTATGCGTACCAAATTGTTTCCGAATTTACCACACTAAACTTCATCTTGATCTAGATGAGTGATAAAAACCCATTCTGATCAGTAAAATATAATAATACAGTAATATTCATTGAAAACTCATGTTTATAGCTCAAAAAACTCATTTTTGTAACTCTTATGTAATAAATATTAATAAGTCTTTTTTAAAATTTTTTCATGCTGAATTACCTTTGTTACGTCTAAAACTTCAAAAAAAATAAGATCTCCAAAAAAAATTCGGTAGTCAACGGGTTAAAAATATGTAATTTTATGTACAGATATTACAAGTGTTTTTTTATAATTAAAAAGAAAATATTACTTCCTAGCACAGAGATTTTATGTATATTGTGGGACAATTCATATTCTCACTATCTTCAATTTTAAATAAATAACTTAATTAGAATTTTTTATTTTACAATTATTTAACGGATATTTCTAAATACTATCCAGGATACTATTAAATAGTAACCCCAAAGAATATGTTTAAAGAAATGATTTCGTCCTTCATGAAACTGGCATTTAACTATAACCAACAAATGCCAAACTGTCGCGATCAGATTGAAAGAACTGCAGTGATCTGATCAGTTAAAATAATCATTCTGATCAGGTCAAAAAATAATCAGTAAATTCGTTTTTAAGGACAAAAAATTTTTTGTACTTTTTAATTAATTTTTTAAATAATAAATAATAATTAACTTTTTAATTATTTAAATTATTTTAATTCTTTTATTTATCATTTCTGGACTTTTATTTTTCTTCTGATATCTTGGTTTTATTTTTTTATTTAGCTGTTTATATAAAAATATGATTTTAATTTTATTAAACATAAGTATTCCACCTATGAAACAAATATTTTTTATTAATAAAATACACTAAACTATAGATTTTACAATATAACCTCAACAATAGTAAAAAATACTGTGTTTGAATTACCGTTTAGAAATTATGTAAGGAAGAAAACACTGATGTACATATAGTTCATCATGCATTTAAGGGTTAATTTAATAGGGTTATTTAAGTTACAATTATAAAAATATCGTACTTTTATTGCCAAAAATATGATTATTTTTATTATTATTACTATATTTGTAATTAGTATTTTAGCGACCATATTACATTTATTTAAAATAAATAAAAAATATATTCAGAAAATCAAAAAATGATGGTAAATTATTTTTAAACACAAAAAACACGCCATCTGTTGTAAGAGCAAAAACAATAACAACACCGAAATATTTATTCAATGTAAATGCGAGATTTCAGTCAAGTCAAATTGCTCGTATTTATTTCCTGTAAAACAAAAACAATATCAACCATATTGCTACATTCCCTCTTCAGAGCTTTGATCCAACTCATAGTCCCTCAAATACGCAGGCGGCCCCCTACGCCGAGTCAATCGATGCGATCTCGTTCCTTCATCTGACAACGTTAGATCGATTTCGTCGTCCGAGAACTCTCCCTGCCACAGCTCATCGGAACTCGAATCACTCCTTCCTCCATACGACTCAACGGTATCCTCGGTCGGTACTCTCACTTTCCTTATATCTCTCACGTGTCGAGGGATTCCGTCAACATCCACGCTAAAATTGGAATTCACGCCGGTTATTGTCCCTTTTTGCCACGCTTCAGAACAGCGAACATTTGGAGGTTCCACGTATACCCGCTCACCAACAGTGTAACCCACTTCGACGTCTCGTACATTCGGTGCAACCTGTCCATGTCTTAACATCCTCTATCCGTACCGGAACAACTCCTCCGGCAGAGATATTCTCTTTCCAGTTCGAGGGGCGTCTTTATACTAATAAACGGCATCACTTTAGTTTATGCCAGCTCTCGCCATTGTTCTCTTTACAGTCCGATGCACCCGTTTGACCAAGCCGTTGCCGCCAGGCTTGTAAGCGCATCGGAAATGCAACTTTACTTTCCTCTCTTTACACAGCTCCTGAAACGCCTCAGATCTAAAAGCTTTCCAATTGTCTGCTAAAACCACCTTCGGCGGCCCAAACTCGTAAAATATTTGACTGAAATACCTTAATAGCTCTTCTGATGATTCCCCGTTCACCTCTCTCCAGATAGAATAACGCGAGCAACTTTCTGTGATTGTCAAGAAGAGCTTCACATTGTGATGCGTGAAATCTGTCGCCAAGGTATTCCACACCTCGTTATTTGTTAACTGTGCCTTTTCTATCCGTACGGAATGCGGGTCTATCTAAATACATTCGTTACAATTCTGAATTACCCTTTTTATATCGTCTTTATTCGCGTGGAATCCTTATCGAATTATAATGTTGTGACTTCTCTCAACTCCGAAATGATGTTTTGAATGCTCTCGACGGATATCTGCGTCAGAGAGCTTCATATCATTCGCTATCATTACAATCTCTTTATGACTCCGTTCTAACCATGAAATTCTTACCCGTGTTAAAGCGTCAGCTCTGTTCAATTCCCAGGGTGTCCAAATATGTTTCCGTTTCATTTTATAACTTTCCAAGATCTCCACGATTGTCGATAATCTCCTTCTGACTAACATCTCATTCATTCCGGTTACTTTGATCTTCTTTTCTCTGTGCAGAACCCCGCTTAACCAGCCAACGACAGATTCCGAGTCAGTAACGATATCCAACTCCATCACCCCCCATTTTAAAGCCAAATTTATTCCCCTCGCGTCCGCCTCGAGTTCGGCAACATTGATGTGTGCCATTCAACCTCATGTCTTAACCAACAGCCGTCCTCTACAATGTTTCCTGCAATATCCATTACGTATCATATTGCAATTTTACTTACATCACACCATACTTTGCCAGATTTCTCACTTCTCAGGACGTGCCAGTTGAATTGTATCTTCCAACATTGTTCGTATATCTTAAGATACTGATTCTTGCAAACGATATCGATTGAATTTTCTTTTTATGAAATTTGAAAATACCCTCAACCATTCTGCGATTGGATAATGACTAAGTAACTGTCCACACAACTAAAATACACCCTTTTTCGTTAAACGACCGACAAATTCCGGAACGGGCCTTCCTCTGGTCCACATGACTGTACAATCTTTCTCAAAATTTTGTAGACCTAACAGCTTCAATCCGATGAAATCCGACGTTTCTTTGCACTCCAAACTGAAACACTTCTGAAGCTTAACAAATTTTTCTACTGAAACAACTGATCCATCTACTAAAATGTTGTTAACGTAAATGCTAGTTCAAGAAGTTATTTTTTCTTCGAGGCTCAACACATGTTCCAGGACTTTCGTCAAAATGCGTGGAGCCGACACCAAACCGAAACCTAGCCTTGTCAAATTGTATATGACCCCATCGTAACATACCCTCTGATATTTCCAAAGTATCTCTTTGACGTGTAACTACAAATATGCGTTCCGTAGATCCAACGCCTGTATATTTTTGGATTTCTGTCGCCATTCTCGGAGTTTAGCGTCGCACGAGTCCAAACCCATCGTCTGTGACGAAATGTAGGGATTTAACTAGCGAAAATCAAGTACGTGTCTCACTTTATTTTTCTGCTTCTGAACCACAGCCATCAGTGGTAATAACCCTTGCTTTGTTTGATCATCACTTTTCCCCAGCCATCCTTTCTCTATCCACGAATTGATTTCGTCCCTAAATCTCGTCCGTACTTCTGGATCATTGATTGCATAAGAATAAATTTGATTTGTCCGCTTAGGTTCTTTGCGGCTCCATTTCCATTCCACTGTCCAGCTTCCATGACTAAATTTTGCGCTTAAGTCTAAATCTTCAATGGATATCTCTTTTCTGCCTTCGATGTCGCAATCCTTTTTGCAAAAAACGAACTTCTCATATTCCGGCTTTTTTCCGATTTCTTTAGCCTTAGAAAAATAAATATTTCCCTTATGATCGATACAAAGCCCATCTAATTTCTCTATTTAATCCATTCCCAAAATTACGATATTAAAAAAAATCGATATTATCAAAAATAAATGAAACGATCATACACGAAATCTTTATTTTCAGCATCTCTTCTACTTCTATTATCATATCGCACGTACCTCTCGTGATTAACGTCACTCCTCCTGTCCCATATAACTTATGAGACCATCGCTTCTGTACGCAGCAGAGCGCCTCTCGAACTATTGTTACGCGGCGCCCCATGTCTATTAAAAAACGTGCCCGTCTCCCGTTCACACTCAGTAACGTCTCTGCCGGTGTACCTGGGTTCGACAGATGTTTCACGGCGCCAGTTATATTATTTTTAAAATCAGTTAACGGAGGCTTACTTTAAGCACTGCACGACCTCGCGTTTAACCGCTTTCTCCGCAGGAATAACATCTTGCTGGCCACACCTGTTGTACCTGACAATTTCTCGCGAAGTGTACTCTCTTTCCGCATCTAAAACGCGAAACATCTTGCCGATATGATCTGGTCGCAAAGGCCACACTTCCATCATTCTTTCTCATCTCTTGCAAAAGAATCCGAGCTATCTGGACAATTTCATCCAACAACATTGTCAAGGTCTTCTATTCTGATCATCGTTTGAATCTTCGTTCTGATATCACTCAGCAATCCGGTCACCACGAACAACACCAGCAGTTTCTCGTTCTCGCTCACACCTGACTTGTTACTCAATTTCCGGATGGCCTGAACGTATTCATCCAACAACTCGTTTCGCCTCAACTTCCTTTCGCGTAGGGACTCAAAACAGTCGATTTTCGACATACCGAAAGCCTCAAACAACAGTTCTGGATTCAAACATTTTTGATTATTATATTTTGTTTGTAAAATTAAATTTTATCAATATATATATATATATATATGATCGTTTCAAATTGGTCAATTCAATTTCAAATAAAACAATTTTCTATCAATGATCAAAAAGAAAACTTCAAAATCAAATAAAGACTCATCACTAAACTTTTTTTAACTGTATCAAATAATCAAATAATTGAAAAAATTTCTAATGATGTTGTTATTGAATCGAAAATGTTGATGTTCTGAGGAGTGATTGAATATGGTAATTATGACCTTGAGATTTTGTTTGGCTGGTGTGAAAAAAGTTTACTTGTAAAGAGGAAAGTTTTGATGATTGGTGTTTGATAGATGTTTATGTGACTTTCTTGTTAAATCTTGAAATACAAATTTCATTGATGATATCACATTCTTTCGCTCATCATTAACAGAATCAAATTTATTATAATCATCCTTTGAATGTGACGATTGTTTAATTAATCGAAATTGAATTTGTGTTTCATGAGTGATATTGCAGAAATTCGAATTTTGATATGTTTGATTTTAAATAAAGATAAAAATCCATTACCAACAACCGACGAACCGAATTACGACTTTATCTCAATGCAACTGACCAAACATTGTCAGAATAATAATAATAAATTGTCTGTCGAAACGAGTATCAGTTCTAATCACGATTCGGCTGTTATTTGCGATTCAGATCTCAATCCGATCTCACAGTCTGTCGTTGAGACAATTTTTTCGATGAATTTATCTACACTCGTTCAATGACAACGAGTCAAACCATTGATTCTTTGTTCGTATCTGCCTTATCGAGTAATAAACTGACTCCATTGAGAGACAATGGAATGTATTTTTCGTCGAAAGAAAATTCCCATGAATTGTTATTTGATGACACGCAATTGTCGTTGACCAGTCAAGATGAATCTCTATCGAAACTGCGAAGGCCTACTGAATATTGCTCACTTCCTATTCCACCTATGAGCGGAATGAAACGCTCGCCCGCTTTAGAGGAAGTTTGTGATTTGTTAAAGAATACCGATTCCGAATTGAAATTGATTCAAAAATCGTACATTATGATCAATGATGATAATCTGTACCCGGATGCGATTACTCCTTCTAAAGTTGATCGTAATTTCCGAATTGAATGTTGTTTCCATGATATTCCTTATATTGACGATAAAGCATTTTATAACGACTCGTTTTGAGTCCTGTTGAGAACAGGGACCATCCGTTGGGTCGACTGACTGACTGGGACGAGTGTACCATTGCATCAAATGACAAAAGTCTGTCACTGAATTCTTTCGTGATGACTAAAAATCCCTTACTTTAATCCTCGCACGAATGACTGCCGTTGATGGTCTTCCATTCTCCGTTTTTATTACATCGTTAGATCTAAGGAATTGTTTTACAGCGTTGGGACACGATCTACCGAAATCAGCAAAGACTAATAAACTAAAAGTATGCTACTACTCCGATTGTCTGACTGATAAATTTTCGAAAGAATTTCTAGACATGAAAGCCTGTGGAGGAGGTTTCAGTCTTTCATTTGATGAGTGGACATCAACGAAAAATCGGCGATATCTCACTGACAATCTATATGGCCTTCAAGGACATCAAACTTGGAGAAATCTTGGATTAGCTTGAATTCACAGTTCATTTTCAGCAGAAATTTGTGTTCAAGCACTCAAGGTTAAGTTGCAGAAATTTTGTTTAGATTTGGACAAAGACATCTTCAGTGTCACGACAGATATATGTGCCATGACGCTCAAAGTCGGGCGACTGATTGGACCAAATCAACAGGTATGTCTTGCCCATGGAATTCATTTGACTGTTCTGGACGCACTGTACAATACTAGACAGGAGTTCCAACAAGCTGAAATTGAAAATGAGGTCGATCCAGTGTGGAAAGAAACAAGTGATGAAGATACGGACATAGAAGATGAATCAAGTGATTACTTCCAAATAGATATATTGGCTTTTCTACGTCCTTCTCTGAAAGAAAAATAGAGGAACTAATTGAGAAAGCTAGAAGCATCGTGAAAATGTTCAGACGGTCTCCTATAAAAAACGAAATTATGCAATCCACATATCATAGCTGATTCTTCGAAAGAACTGAACCTGATTTTAGATTCTAAAATCCATTGGAGTAGCTTAGTAGACATGCTTTCCCGGCTCCTTGAAGTTAAGTTAGCTTTACAAAAGATTTTAATTGATCTTAAAATTATGGATGCTTTCACCGAAGAAGACTACGAGATGGTTTCAAATATTTCTGAAGCGCTAAAACCTCTGCACGTAGCCGTTGAGGCTCTCTGCCGCCGTGATACAAATCTATTGACTGCATATACAATTGTGACGTTTACACTTGAAGAGCTACGCCAGCAGTCAACAATCCTGAATCTGCATTTGGAATCTTCTCTGAGACGAAGAATAACAGACGCAACTCACATCGTTCGCTATCTTTGTGATCCCATAGCTCGAGTTTTTAAACGATCAATTGTGAAGACATTTTATTCAAAACTGCTTATACGTCTCAATGCCTATCCAAAGAAAAATATCATCAGACGTCCGCAGATTTCGATTTAAGAGAGATTGAAAGAAGCTATCTTGATGTCAACGGAGCCGAAAACAAAGATTTTAGTAACTGATTTGATGGATCTCATTGATAAGGAGCTTATCATTGCAGAACAAGTTGGGAAAAGAGGATATTTTATGGACTTAGTCTATAATTATCTTCTCAATGTTCCGCCAACTTTAGTTGAAGCCGAACGAATCTTTTCCTCTGTGGGATATTTCTGTACAAAGCTGCGCATTAGTCTTAATGATAAAACATTGGACAAACTATTGGGGTTCCGAAAAGTATAAATAAAAATTTTAAAATCTAATAGAAAAATTAAAAAATAATTCTCTGGTTAAAATTAATATTTTTTTATCATAATAGTTATTTTAATATAATTTGTAGAATATTTGTAAATATTTTTAGAATTGTTTTAGCAAACTAATTTTCAAGGTTTTTTAAAAACTAGTATATAAAAAATAATTATTTCAGTCATATTCACAACAAAATGACGGACAAAATTAAACTTGCGGACCCTAATAAATCTTTAAACTTTATTATGATTTAAGGTAATCTTTCTTCATTTAATTTGGGTTTACTTAACATATTTAGTATCCTGTAAAGGAGAAAAATTTAATCATAATTTTCGGATATTGCTCGTTCTAAATTGATATTGGTTTGTGCTTGTTGAGTGTGCTTCAAAATATTGATTTATTGTTAATGTTTCGATTTAATTTTGAGCTCAAGTTGTCTTTTGCAAATAAAGTATATTAAAAGGTTTTGTGTTCATTCTTCATACATTATTGTTGGAATAAACCTTTTGGTCGTTTGGAGTCAGATTAGAATTTTAATATAACAAGAATAAAACCGAGTTTTAATTCAAATACCTAACAAAACTTTGTTTCTTGCGTTATCATTTTAACTATTTGTAAATTATATTATCATACCACCAAGTGTGAAATATGTTTATATTGTGTTGTGCTTCCTGTAAATATTTGTAAATTAAATTTTTTGTTGAATAAATGTTATTCATTTAATTTATGGTGTTGTGTTTATAATTAATGTTTTTTAAATTAATTTTATAATTATATAAATGCTATTCGTCTTAACAGTAAAATGGCAGTTTGATTAGTGGATGTCTGATAGTCTAAACTGCTATACGAAATGAAAACAAGGTATAAATATATCAATCCCGGGATTGTAAAATTGACCGGGATCGCAAGCCCTACTAAAAAGTGTGTTGGTTTGTTTGTTTGTTTGTCGGTCACGCTTTTCAATGTGAAATTGCAAACTGTCACGACCCTCTCGAGTGAAAACATTTTTGCAAGCTCAAGAGCTCCCAGTGGTTATTAAGGGTCAACCGCAACCCGATGTTATCTTAAGAATTTGTTTATTTACTCTCTGTTAACTGTGACTGGGCCGGATGCCTCTTCTTACTTGACATCTGACTAGCAGTGCCTAGCTCGAAGGGCCTTCGGGTTCAGCTAAACACAGGATAAGCTATGGGCCGCCCGCCTAGGTCAGTGTCGCTCGGGGTTGATTAATTGTTACGCAGCTACGTGTTGCTTGTGTCTGTCTGGGATGTACATGCTGTGTCGATGATTAAAACTTGTGGCATTGTTCTGTGATTATGTTGTCGGACTTGCGGCAATGTTGTATCTGCATGCGAACTTGTGGCACTGTCGTGTCGGATCTAAATTCATGAAAACATTATTGTTATATATGATTGTGTAACATTACATCTCATAGATCAACTTATCATCTAAACTACATCCTGAATATTCATGTCATTTATCATTCCGATTTGTATCATTTATCTTATTAAATTTATATCATCTTAGGTCATAGTATGCTATTATATACATTCATATAACACATGTTATTCTAACCACTATATTAATGCGTTTTGTATCAATCGATTATATACTAACAACAGATCTCACTATCATACATATATTACTTATTTATCGGAATAGAAATTTAGTCAATACAACCAATATCTAGTTTTATTTAAGTGAATTCACGGTTCAATTTTTTATCTAAGCTGAATATTGATTAGTACAACAAAAATTTTTCATACGTTATAGGTAGGTTCACGGTCCGATTCTCATTAACAAATGCGTCTAGGTTCTCTGACCGCTTCACTGATTTCGTGATTTGCACAAATACTACGAATTTTAACGTCAGATTACGAATCGATAATTTTCTGGCCCGCGACATCGGAATAATGTTATCTATAGCGGCATCAATTTGTGTATATCGTGCTTACACTCTATACCTACTGTTGTGAATTAAAAAAAATCAAATATATTTTTTTAATAACAAAAATGATAAAAAAATGTGAACGGACTGATCGAAAATGTAAATGGGTGGTGGTGATGTGGAGCGAGAATAAACTAGAAAATTAATATTTAAAACAAAACAAAAATAAAAATACTTGTTTAAATAATCTCAATTTTAAAAACATCTTCGTCATTTTCTACTAAAAAAACCAAATGGACGAACTTCCGTTTTTTCTTAACAAATTGGTTTCCCCGAAATCCTGGTTTCAACTTTTCGAAGCGAAATTCGATTTCTACATAGTTTCATCTCCAAACAAATTCTACCAGACGATTTCATGCCTCCCGGAACCCGTTCTCAAACTCCTGTTGGACGATCTTGTCCAAGCGTCTCTGTCTTTCGACCCTTACAACTCTCTCAATGATCTTTTAATCGACCACTACTGCTCACAGCCGGACGACATCCTCCGCTCGTATTTCCAGTCTCATCCGATTGCCGAACACGATAAACCGTATGAAGACGCGGTTCCTCGTCGAAAACTATACGTGGAAAGTCTGCGGCTCGATTTCGGTCACTGGGTAAGGCGTGACTTTATCTGTTTCGTTCATTTATGCGGTTGATTTAGCCTCCGAGATGCACCACTGCTGTTCTACTGGGCCATGGGAAGCTTCAAAACGGCACAGCGATTCGATTTGGTTATGTTATATGCTTCAATTATATGTATTGTACACCATCGTTTTCCTTCTTTATCTTTTTGTAATGTGTTTAATGTCAATGTTTAATAAAGGGTTTATGTGTCTGTATTAGTGAGTTTCTGACCGTAACAGGACGAACCAGAGTGAATTGATTTAGGATCTTGGTCAATTTAAATAGCCTACATCAATAGCATTCTGTTGGTGCAGCTCCTTCGTCGATAGACGCCGATGAAATCGATCGAAAACCGTGCAAGTCGTTAAATGGTTAAATTAACGCCGATTTTGAATAATGATGACATTGATGATTCCTACGGGGATTTTCGTGATTTCTTTTATGAAATTATCAATAAAATACTAATTTATTTGACAAATGACGATTTCTATCACTTATTTAATAATTATATTTCTAAAAATCAATTTAGGTGAAATTTGCAAAATTTTGTTATTCACGGTTTGTCGGTCAAGCTCAAATTTTACTATGATAATATATATGCTGATAAAATGCGGAATAGTGGAAGAACAGTGAGTGAATCCGCGTAAAGTTGAGATAGCTCTGCATAGTCCGCATCGAGACGGTTCTGTCTGTACATTGCCTTTACCGAAAGGCCCTGAGAGCCGATTTATTTGACTGATTGTAAAATTAACACAGAATTCAAAACAATTAATAGTAAAGTATAATAATTACAATTTAAAAATTAAAACAGAAACTTTCAAAGTCGAAAATTCAGCTCACCCGTCATATATGACGGGTATTTTTCTAGTCAATACATATTTCTCATTAAACAATTTTCCATATACAACATGCTTTTAAATATGCCATTTATTACTGTCCATTGAAAATCCACTTGCATTAATAGAATTTAGAATATTTTGTGTAGATACTACATCCCTCGAATTTTTAACCCATACATTAACTTTTGAGAAATTTGGTGGTTTAGGATTTCCATTTTTAGTAAATTCTACATCCGAAGAATTTTTCCAAGAGTTAATCCGAGAAGACACAAGGTCTTTCAATTCCTTAAATATTCCAATATCTCCTGCCTGGAGATAGGGTGTTTAACCCCCAGGGATAAACACCCTTAAAATCCCACGTTTTCGACAATGCTTTTTGACTGCTTTAAAGACATGTGCTCTGCAGGAATCCCAAAAGATGCATCGGACAGGACTTATATAAAATCCTGGAAACATTAAATCAAGCCAATTAATTATAATTTCTTGTGTGATCCAAGCTTTATTTTGGAATGTTGATAACACTCCATTTTGATTGTCAATTTGTTTTAAATCTTTTCCTTGGTGAATATTTAAAGGCATGGCCTTTCTCCCATCTGCCCAAACAGAAATATCAGCAGTCACTCTCATCGAGGAAAATCCTGTCGACCGCACAACAACATGACGTCTTCCTTGAAGATCAACAGTTTGTGTTCTATTGTCTTCAAAATAGACAGAGGTTTCATCCATCAGGAAAGTTTTTGCTAGATTAATGTTAGGCTTTATTGTTGATATAATATTATTTTATGCACAGGACAGCTTAGATTAGTGTCAACTGACTGTAATCTTATCTTTACTGAAAGTATCTCCATTTTATTGCCTTCTATTAAGTGTTGTTCATAAAAAAACTCTAAATTAGTTTTAAAATATCAAGAATATTATAGCAGTATTATTTAAGAAAGAAAGCTGTAGAGAGTAATAACGATGATGAGAAATAAGAACGCCAACCATCATTAATGTAACGAATCAGAGCTCAACACCTTAGCTTTTCGAATAACAAATTTAAATTTTCGTTGTTTTGATGTTATACAAAGGTTCAAGGCATTTTTTGTTTGTGTGACGCTGCTACTGCATTTTGCATACGCATGTGACCATATCTCGGCTATGACATGGGTGCTTCTCGAGCAACGGGTCTCGGACAGCAGATCATTTTGTACCTCATTGAAAACTTAAATGGAGGTCGCAGTGTTGATACAAATATTTTTTTACATCTCTTTCATTGGTATTAGAATTGCGAGGTATTTATTTAAAATTGATTGAGACTATTCAAAAGAATCGGTATGAACTACCAGAACAATTTACCAGTTAAAAATGCGTGATTGACTCATCCTTATTTTGCTTTAATGACATCGCAATGTTAGTTTCATATATATCTAAAAAAACAAGCAGGTTGTTCTCCTCCCAAGCGAACACAATCAAAAAGACATTGAACAAGCAAGTGGAAAACCAAAGCTCATTCTCATATATACAACCTAAATGAAGGAGTAGTCTACAAACTTGATCCGATGAGTGAATTCTTTACAACTCTCAAACGTTCCTTGTGTTAACCAATGTGTGTTTTCTAACATATAATTGACTTTTCCGCAATCAACGCATTCATCATTTGGCGAATATTCCCTAACGAACCAAACGCAAAAAAAACGACAAATTCTGAAGAGGTTTGGTGCAGAATTCTGTGTAGGTAATTAAGTTATTGTATGCAGTTGTATACTGGACATTATTCTCTTATTATTTATTCTCTGTCATTCAGGTAGCACCGACGATTGTGTAAACATTCGTTTGAGATCAACTTAAGTGATGCAACCAGCAGCTGCTCTCACAGGTAGTGGACGAACTTGTCATCAATGACAATATGGCAGGTATATTCAAACCTTCAAAAAAAGTGTCAAAAACCATTACGTATTCACTCTGCCTCATATACTTGTCCATTATGTTGTTAATATGTACATATGGAATCTATTGTATTTTATATTTAATGAAATGGCTGATTTGTCCTTTTTGGACGCCAGTGTTATTTAAAATTCATGCAACGTTCAGGTAAAAGTGCATAGCAAACATATTTAATACAGCATGGAAAAAAGCATAAAAAAGTTAGGCAAAGTCACAAAGTTGCACAGTATTTCTTATTATTAGGGCACGGAATCTAATGACCTTAAAAATCAAAAAAAGGACTCTATTTTATTTCCTCTCTTTCCGGGTGAGATATTATTTTGTTCTTTCCCTCGGCCAATAGAATCATCACCGTCACCAAACTGCCGCAGTCACACCACTTCGCCACCAACTCTGTTATCAATGATGATAATAATAATAATAATAATAATAATATTAATATTAATGTTAATAATATTAATAATAATAATAATCACTGATAACAGAGTTGGTAGCGAAGTGGTGTGACTGCGGCAGATTGGTGACGGTGATGACTCTATTGGCCGAGGGGAAGAACAAAATAATACCTCACCCGGAAAGAGAGGAAATAAAATAGAGTTCTTTTTTTGATTTTTATGGTCATTAAATTCCGTGCCCTACTTATTATATTAAAGTGGGGAGCAAGATTTTACAGTCGTTTGTTGCCGATTCAGTCACTGTTGGGGTTTAAGGGTTAAATTAGAAATTGAGACATCAATCATAAAACATAACTAATAACACAGAGATTCACTAATAATATCAAGAATAATAATACAAGTCAGAATTTTTCAAACAATACAAATGAATCATAATTTGATTTCACTTTACGAAACTGTCATTTTAATGATGAGATTTTAGAAAATTACCTCTATTTACGCATTGAAGTATTTATACGATTAATGAAATAATTTTGTGATTTCCGATAAATTCATGTCACTAAAAATGAAATCAAACCCATTTCCACAACCGATTTGAGAACAAAAGTTTAATCACTATTGAATGGATATTACAGTCTGAGAGTAGGGGAAAAATGGGCGTTCTCCACCACCCCCCCCAGGGGGGGGGTAACGGTTGCCATGGCAACGGTCTCGGTTGCCATGGCAACGGTCGCGATCACCTTGGCAACGCTTCCGATTGGCCGTTAACATCCAGTTCAGCGTTACAATGTTCCCTTATCTCAGCAGCGAGGATGTCAAGGACACTATTATGACGAGCATTTGTATACGACATGAAAGGTCGACAACAACAGAGGACATGTG